>LOJH01015507.1:7005-23399 GCA_001685095.1 Ellobius talpinus | reverse complement strand
ATCAGCATTTATTTAAAACATGATTGACAGATTACAGACAATTCTCCCGCAGTTGGCTTTGCCACAGGCTGTGAGCCCTATGACGGGAGACATTATTATCTTCTTTCTCACCGCATTATATTCAATGCTAAGAAGAGTTTTGACACATGGTATTCAATTGTTTGTGGTCAAAGTAATGAATTATATATTCTTTGTATGTGGAATTTGAAAATGCCAGATTCATGGGAACAGAGAGTAGAATGGTGATTATCAATGGCTGGGGTGCAAAGCTTCAGACATGCAAAATAAAGTAATTCTGGATATCTAATGTATAGTAGTGCAACTATAATTAACAATACTGTGCCATGCATCTGAGATTTGGTAAGGACGTACATCTTCAGCATGGTTGCCACATTGGGGGAAAAGAAAGAACTATGCAAAATGATGTATATGGTCTGTGTAATTAATAGTTAGCTCAGTGTGATAAATATTTGCCAGTCTATTTATATACCATAACATCGAGTTATAACATGAGTTTTAGGACATGCCCTAGGACAGTTTTCACTCAACTGTAATATCTTCAGGAAATGGGCAGGGTGGGCTCATGAGACTTAGAAGGTAAACAAAGTTCCCAGGATTGGGAAAGCTGAAACTTACAAGATTCATGACTCCTCCTGCCTTTTAAAGAAACATTAAATATCTACTGGAAAAAGAGAGTGGCCAGCTGGGCTGCCTCAGGGGGATCCCTCAGACCTATTGAGCTGCTTGCAGGTTGTGCAGAAAGCTCTAGGAGGGCCACAGTTTTCCTGAGCCATTGCCCATCTTGGGGAGGGCTTCTTGGTAATGCCTGCTCTTGGAAGTTAATCCTCACCCACATTCCTGTTTTTAACTCCTGTGAAAGTTCATTGCTTCACCCAGTTGGACTCTGGTAGAGCTGTTACTTCGATCTGCCGTGAGTTTCTTCTCCAGAGTGAATAGATATGTGTGTTGTATGTCCCCAGCAAAAGTCTCACATGACATGACAAAAGCCCTTGCCTCTGACAGCCACAACAACCTAAATGTGGGCAGTTGTCCTGGTGTGACAATTAAAGACACAGATGATGCTGAAAAACTGAGGAGAGTTCATCAATATTCAATTTTGGAAAAACGAGGAGTCCCATGATCCCAAGTCTGGCATGAGCTTCAGATTTAAGTAGAGAAGATTTAGGACAAGAACAAGAGATATGTGTGCTTAGGCTGTCCTGGTCAAGGTGTGGTTGTGTTGCTAATTCTCTGGGTTATAATTATGGGAAGTGAACTGCAGAAGTCCTTATTTCTTGAGGGTGCAAGCTGGTTCACTCCAGGAGTGATTACTTGTGCTCTGGGGTACATGTGACCTCAACATCATGGACAATTGCCTTGTCTTGGGAGTGGCCTGCCCTTTGCAGCTCTGCTGTTCTTGGGATCCAAAGTGACTGCAGGACATTGGCTGGAAACTCTTAGGGTCAGGAACAGAGCATAGTATAAAGCTGACAATAAGATGTGTTAGCCTTGATGGGAACTGAGATGGGCTAGGTATAAAGACACTCCTTAGTGATGACTGTGCCCACACAGTGTTAAGAAATACACAAAATGAAGGCAGAGATGCCAGTCTTTCATCCTGCTTTTCCTTATCTTGTTGCTTCAGGTAAAGCCAATGGTCCTTAGCAAAAGTAACTGGGTATAGCTGCTCTTTTAGTCAGGGTTCTCTAGAGGAGCAGAACTTATAGAATGAATCTATTTACAGAAGGGTGATTTATTAGAGTAGCCTACAGGCTGTGATCCAGCCAGTACAACGGTGGCTGTTTAGTAATGGAAAGTCCAAGAATCCAGTAGTTGTTCAGTCCACAAGACTATATGTCTCAGCCAGTCCTCAGTATATGCTAGAATCCCAAAGAAGAGGCACTTATGCCAGTTAAGATAATGCCAGGTAACAAGAATGAGAGAAAGCAGGCAAAGAGCTAAAGCTTCCTTCTTCCGTGTCCTTTCTGTGGGCTGCCAGCCAAAGGTGTGGCCCAGATTAAAGATAGATCTTCCCACCTCAAAATATTTAAAGTTGGGTCTTGCCATTTCAAATGATTGAATTAATACAAATTCCATACAGATGTACTTAGTCTTGGGTTTTTGTTGGTTCAAGATGTAGTCCAGTTGACAACTAAGAATAGCCATCATAATTACACATGGTTATTTAGTATATATAAATTTTAATTTTTCACTAAACCTTAATAGATATGAAAAGAAGAGTGTATGTTCAAGCATTTCTCAGTTTTGTTACATAATTTAATCCTAGCAGACTCTCCCAACAGCATAGTTGAGTTTGTTTACATCCTCCTTGGCTTCAAGATAAAGGATAGATTGATATTAAAGGTTATGAATCCTAATGAACACCGTGGTTTTTATAATTTTCCCCACAGATTGGGAGTTTTAAATATAAAGATGGTTTTACTGTTATCATAGTTACATAACTTACTCACTTGTATGCATAAAATACTTGGGGAATATTTAGACTCCTCTTGCCCTGTTTTCTTGCAAAATGATCCTTCCTGTGTCACTGCAAAGCATATTGGTTAACAAGAAAATTGTCCTGATGAGGTGAAGTGTTACCTCCTGTGCCCCTAATTGGATCAGTTATGGTGAGTGGCCTTTAAATATTTAGACTGGACCATAAGGGCCGTTTGCAAGAGGAAAAGACGGTGCAAGTTTTCCACTGTACTGTCTTCCCAGTTGCTTTGTAGGAGTCTATAAACCTTCAACTGCTGTGGCTTTCCAGTGTAGCCTGACTGTATCCCTACATGCCTGGTGCTGAAACTTGTCCAGAATACTTCTGGAAGAGAACTGTTGGTCAGAAAAAACATACTGCTGGTTATTCCACAGAAGTGAGGGATTTACAACATCTTATAGAACCCTTAGATGTGAGAGAAGTCTTTGTAATTGCTGCTAATGACTGGGGAAGGTTATTCAGGATAAAGCTACATTGAGTGAGTTGTAAAAACATTTTGAAAATACTGTTAGATGTTGGAAGAAGTCCCCCTACCTGCTCTTCCTGGGAAACATTTGATGGGATGCTCAGGGCTGGAAAAATCTCAACCAAAAGATGAAGGATTTGTTCCTTTCCAACAACAGAAGGCTATCATGGAAGAGAAGGTATTGCATTTATCACTGCAGCAGAAAAAGGTGGTGATGGGTGATGAAGGGAGAAGACTCTAAGCAGTCTGCCATCTTTCTGTTCTTCCTTTCCAGTCTTCTAGCATCCATAAGCATGGTCCATTTACAGGAGTCTATTAACCACTCTGTCAGTCTTAGAGTTATCTTTAGGATGAAATATCTCTTCTTCGTATACTATGTGTAATTCCAAGATAAAATGCCTTTATGTTTATGGCTTGGTTCCATCAGGTTTTAACTGACATAAATTGATTCATAGGAGACAAACTTAAAGGGCCAAACCTCTATAATGAATAATTAGCTAATCATACAATTTTTACAGCTGGAAGTTATCTAATCAAATGTCTTCGGTTTGCAGATGTGGATTAAGGCCTTGGCTCTACTCTGAGAACAGTCATAAAAGTTCTTGGCTGCTTCAAGAAACAATTTCAATGACCTCTCATTACCTTCTGTATTAAATGCAAGCCAATGTTGACTGTATAGAGACTTAATAGAAGCCAGAAGTGTCTAAAGTGACTCCTTACATGCTGGTATAGATTTTTTTTCAGAGTGACAATTGTTATTTCCTGGGTTGGCCTTTTCTATGCTGGAGGTACCCAGGTACTTGAGAGCATCCCTCCAGATAATGCCACACTCTCAACCCCTTCAAATCTTAAGATGATCTCCCATCAAGTTTTTCTTTTAAACATTTGGACTAGCATGCTCAATTGTACATTTTAATGAGTAGAGTGTATTTCTACATAAGCATGCAGCTGCACTGATCAAACCCAGCCTCTGCTTATCTGTCATCTCCACAGCTATCTTTTCCAACCTCTCTCTTTTCAGATTGGCTTTTTTTGCATCCACATATGAAAGGGAGCATGCATTACTTGTCTTTCTGTGCCTGGATTATTTCACGTAATTTAATATCCTCTAGTTTTATTGATTTTGCTACAGTGACAGATCTCCCCCCCAAGGCCAAGTGGCTTCCTATTGTGTAAATATGCCACATTTTAAGAAATCCTACAGTGGGGAACGCCTATGCTGACTCTATGTCCTATTGACACTATTACAGTAATATAAGGTTGTGGATTTCACGTCTTATCATAACACAGGTTGCTCATATGGAAAATCTTCTAGCTTTTTAGAAACTTCCTCGCCGTTTTCCATAGTAACTGTTCTAGCATATTCATCTCAAGTGTAAGAGTTCTTGTTTTCCTACATCCTTACCAATTTGGTTAATTTTTTTTCTTTAGAGAATAACCATTTTAGTTTACATGTGATGATAAGTCTTTGAGATTTTAAAAAAAACTAATTACATTTGTTCTTTGACAATTTTATACATGAAATAGCACATTCTGACTACTCTTACCCCCAGACCCTTTCTCTTCTCCTTCCATCACTTGTAAACAGTACCCTCCTCTCTAGAGGACCTACCTATACTCCTATCTTTTTGTTTTTGACCCATTGAGCGTTACCAGCACCACCCTAGTGACTATTGTTTCATCCAATGGAACTTGGTGGGTCCACCAATAGGTACAAATCTGAAAGTATTGACACTGGAATCCACTAATAGCCAAGTACATCAGGGAGAGGTATCTGTGACTGGCTACTCACAGGTACAGTCTTGTGTAGGCCTGGATACTAAGAGCCATGATCATCAGGGAGAGGTGGCCATGACTGGCTATTCACCGCTCCAGTCTCGTACATGCCTAGGATATTCTGCACGACTGCTATGAGCTCATGATTAAAAAGGCTATGTCATGTCTGGAAGATAGAACGTCTTAACTCTTCTCTGAATCTTCTCTCGCTTACATTCTTTCTTTGCCGTCTTCCACAATATTCCCTGAACCTAGAAGGGGTGTTATAAATGTCCTGCTTGGGCTAAGCCTGCAGCAATTCCTTATTCTCGCATTGAGCATCCAAGGGTCTCTGCATTCGTGGCCGACTCTGTAAAGAGAAGGTTCTCTGATTATTGCCGGGAGAAGTATCTGGCTTTGGATGTATAGATATATAGAATGTAGTTTAATGCTACATCAATGTAGCTAAACAACATTAGTTCCTCCTTAGGGCCTGTGACATCTCAACCATGGGTTTTCTTTTACTGGGTTCATAGTACCAGGCATGAATTCCTTCTTACAGAGCAGGCCTCAAATCCAATCAGGTGGTATCTAGTGGATACCCAAACAGTGCCATCACTGCAAAAGTAGACACACCTTGCCTGCTTGTTTAGTGTTATACTTCATAGATGCAGAAGGCCACAGACACTTTTCCTCTCCCATCAACCTACATTGCTCCTTCTAGCATTATGAAAGCAAACTAGGAGGAAGAAAGCTTCCAGTTCAGTTCCAGCTTGCTTTTTCTGTATCTTGCAAATAAGGTATACAATGTCTCTAACAATAGAGTCTGGTGGGCAACCAAGAATGGCAAACACTTATGACGTTTTCACTGTCCGTGGGACCTTCCTGAACAACAAGGCAACAAGGAAGTATCCTGCACTGGGCACTGGGATTTCCACTGAAATATTTCATCATTATTATTATTATTATTAATCATAATCATTAATTATTAATATTTGTGTGTGAGTAAAGTGCCTGTGGAGGCCAGAAGGAGGTGTTAGAATCCCTTGGAGCTGGAGTTCAAGGCAGCTGTGAGCACCTGACTTGGATGGGCACTGGGAACAGAATTCAGGTCCTCACAAGAGCATCACGTGTTCATGACTACTGATGCACATCTCCAGTCCTGAGGGTTTCGTTTAATATCATGTCTTCTTGGAACAGCCTAATTTAGCCAAGCCAGGTATCTCCTGGGACTGCTAATCTTGGTTGTTAACTTGACTACATGTGATATAATCTAAAACCTGAGCAGCTGGGGACATCTATGAGAAATTTTCTTCATTGAATTATTTAAGGTGGGAAGATTCATCCTAAATTGGGGCCACACCTCCTAGAGCAGCCCACACAAAAGGACGTGAAAGAAGAAAGCTTTTGCTTTTGTACCTGCTTGCCCCGACTCTCACTGGTGGTTTCATCTATCCTGTTGCTGAAGCATTCCTTCCCCATATTAGAACCTACATTTTTGAGAATCCTCCCAGACCCCAGCACTAGAGGGGCTGCTGAGACATCCAATCTGTGGCATGAACATCCAGTGGATTCTTGGCCTTTCTGTCATGATACAATGATTATTGGACTACCTAGATCACAGCCTATAAGTCATTCTAATAAATCCCATATATCTGTCTCCACTTTAACTTTTCCAGCCCTGTCATTCCTCATCTCTACTTTCAGATTGCCTATGCTTTGCTAACCTTTCATACCGTAAGACATTTCTCAGATGGCCATTTTTTAGTTTCCTAACTTCTCTAAGTACATTTTAAATCCACAGATCTAAAGATCCAAAGATTAATATTGAGGTCACCCAGTGGCAATTTGTGAGCAGCATAACTGGATAAATCCCAGTTCAGCAGCCAGTGCTCTGTTTGAGGTTAGAGATGGGGAAGTGTTATGGGGTTGGTACGGTTCAGCCTCTGAGCTGGGCAGGGAAGCAGGTGCTTGTTCTGTATCAGGATTTGAGACGACTGGGTTTGGTGTCATTTCCTCCACTTCCCCTCCTTTTGAAGCAAGTGTGTCTTTGTAGCCCTAGTTGTCCTGAAACTCTCTATATAGACCAAGCTGACCTCGAACTCACAGAGATCAGCCTGCCTCTGCCTCCCGAGTGATGGGATTAACGGTGTGTGCCACCCTTCTATTTTTTCCTGTTGCCTAATTGCTCTGAATCTAATTTTTGGTGCTATGTAAAAAGAGAGTAGGAGAGTGGACAATCTTGCCTTGTTCCTAGTCCTAGAGGAAATAGCTCCAACTTTTCTTTATTCTTATGGTGTCATGTGGCTTTGTCACATGCAGTATTTATTGTGAAGAGGCATACCCTCTCTATATCTAACTTGTTAAGGCCCTGTATCATGAAAGCAAGTAAAAATTATATTGAACAGTTACTGAAAACTTTCAGATTTTATTGAGCATTCAGAAAAAATGGGGTTAATTATATGATCTTTATCTCTCATTTTGCCAGATATATCACCTTTAGTGATTTCCACATATCAAACCATCTTTACATCCTTGAGATGAAACCAGTTTGATCATGGCCAGTGGTATTTTTGATGAACTGTACAGTCTTATTTACTTTGTTAGTACTTTGCTCAGCAACATTGATAAATATTTTTCTCTCCAGGTGTCCTTGGTTGGCTTTGGTCGTGGAGTAGCACTGGTCTTGTGGATTGAATTTAATAGGCTTCCCTCACTTTAAATTCCTTGAGGGAGTTGGCATCTCTGTCACTTCCATTAAAAGTTTTAGTCTGTCTCTTAAGCAATGAAATATGTGTCCCTTTCCTTCTATTTGAGATACCTATAATCTCTTTCCTTCCCTGTATTCTTTTGTTCTAGTACAGTCAGTTGTGCACATATATAATAGCATCTCACCTTGCCTCCATTGCATAGGTTGGGCTCTTCCTTGGTATTGAATGTGAGTTCTCAAAAACACCCTGGGAAGACTAGGGACATCAAAGTGTATTAGGGAACACAGCCAGTTGGGAATACAAGCATAAACGTCCCCATTTCTCTCCATCAGAAAAAGTGTTAGGGGCACGTATGTGTATCTTCACGAGGTTCAGGGAAGAACAGCAGTTGCTGCCTGTAGTAAGGAAGTATGTACTGGCAGCTTTAGCTCTTTTTCTGTCTTATTTGTCTGTGTGTGCTCCCTGTGTTACAGGAAACCTCTTTTCAAAGACACCAACTTTGTTACAAGCTTGTGTGTTAGGCTCTGCTGTACTTCTAGGGCAACTAGGACTCAGACCGCATTCCCCAGGCCTTTACCTTTCTTAGTGAGCTCTTCTCAGCAATCGACATTCCAAAGGCTCTTGGTCAGCTAGCTGAGGTGGTGTCCTGCCTCTCTTCTGTGAGGCTGCCTTTCCATTTCATCCTTCCTGTATTGACCCATCTGGGAGAAGAAAGTCACTGTGTATAGTTCTCACTGGAGTGAAGTCATGCTCTGCCTTGGGGGTGGCTTATTTATAGAAATCATTTGCAATTCTCTAAGTAGTAGATTCTTCATTCCAGTTTTTAGTGTATTCAGTAATTTATTTAAAGCAGAGAAGAATCATGGATGTGTATTTTGTAATTTTGGTTATTAGTAATGCCTTCCCCCCCAAACTGTTCATTTTTTTCCTGTGGAGAGTCTTCCAGTTCCCTTTGCCATGCTCCCGTAATAGTGTGGTTGATGTTTAATATCTTATGCTTTATCATATTATAATCAGCTACCTTTTCCATGCTGAGCATTTGCTTTGCATTCTAATATGCTTTACAAATTGACTCTTTGTTCACTTGTCTCTCTGCATTTTAGTTATCAGTAGATTTCAAACATTCTCTGGTATTATGCAAATGTGCTAAATAAGATGCAATTTTAATGACAAAATCTTGTGACCTATTAAAGACCTTATCCCCACACTCCGGTCCCTCTCTTTCAGACATTCACTGAAGCCCTAATGAGAGTTCATTTGGTATCTTGTTCATCCTGATTTTAAAAATGGGCTTTAGAGTACTCTGTTCCAGCTCATACTTTATCTTCTTATCCACAAGAATAAATAAAAGAACAGGAAGTCAAATCGGAGTGTTTCCTGTGGAGAATAATAAACATGAGATAGTTTCACTGCTCCAAAGCAAAAGAAGAATGGCGTTTAGTTGGGGGAATACTCTGGAATTTTATCTTTCTAGAGAAGGAAACAGTTGTCAGGTTTGGGAGGGCAAAAGGTAAGAAACAGAAGATGAATTGGAGTGACTTCCAGGTCTCCGCAGAGACTGTGTGACATCTAAGCAGCTGAGAAATGGTGCCAAGGCCCTTTAGGTTCACATTGTTCCCAAGATTGGAAGTGGGGCTGAAAAGAAAACGGTTCCCCATGAATGTGATGGATGACAAGAAAGCCGGAGTCCAGATAAGTGTGAAGGTAGAGTTTAAACATAAGCAACTATCACAAATTCTTAAAGTCAAAACCGAAACCACCCATGGCCTTAGCTTCAGCTTCCACTTGCCACTCTGAGTGCATTCTGGTGCTTCTGAAATTGACTATTCATAAAGAGAAATAGCACCAATCAGAAGGGAACTTATGTTCCTGGCTTTGAAAGAATGGTGAATACTATTAAGAAAAATGGGATTGTATGGATTTCTTTTGAGCTCTTAAAAATGCTTCTCAGAGTCAAGCCATCTAATGCATTTTGTGACCTGAGGCATTTCCAAGAACAGTTTGACAAAATGAATGTGCAGATTTGGTCATTTTTCAAGCATGCTTAAATAGAGTGATTAAGAGGAGCAGCTACCACCCACTGAATATCTTCTATAACATGCAAGCTCTTATGTTCTTCCTTTTTCCCTCAGCAACAAGAGAATAGATGCAATTCTTATGATTTTAGATAAAGAACCAAGTGTCAGAAAGCTTGAGTCTCCTATATATGGTGTCACATGACAACTTGACCACTCAGGTGCCTCTGGGGTTGTGGTAATTATCTCAAAAATACAAAATAATTGATCACAAAGGAAGGTAGACATTCTCTCTTAAATGGACACATTTGCCTCTGAATGAAGGGGGTATAAAAATGAGGTCTTGAACCTCCAAACACATTAGGTTTGGCAAAGCAGCCATTTGCTCTGCTTGCCACGTGTGGGCTGGGCTGAATCATAACCACGGTGTGCAGCTCAGAGCCCTTGAAAGTCATGGCTCCCTAAAGACTGAGAGTCTGACATGTCAACCTGATCTTTGAAAAGAAAATTTGGAATGAGAACTTGGGCGAAGGGGAATTAAAGAGGAGTTGGACACTAAGTCACAGGAGCTGAGACAAAGTGAACTTCGTTTTTTCTGAAGGTTAAGGACATCGATTTAAGCTTCTAGGTAGCTCGGAAATTGCCAAGTTCATTTTTGAGGTGACATTTTTCTTTCTCTTTGCCTCTGCCTTCTGCATAGGTTCCAATTGTCTTTTCACCGCCCTAAGTGATGGGTCAATCTTTCCTCCATAACAAGTTGACATAAAGTTATGGCAAACTTGAATGGGCAACATCTAATAGGAAGCCTTACTCTGCTGGTCTTCTCATGAGAGAGTTTGTATTCTTTCTTATACCATCCAAGGAATGTTTACTTCATAAGAAATGCCTTGGAGCTCCTAACTGATTGCCATCCTGGAAGGAACCATGAGGGAACTACCGTTCATGAGCATTTTTGTTAGCACATTCTTCTCAGGAGATAGTATTCTGTAGTCTGCAGTCTGATAATTCTCCAGTCTCAGTCTCCTGGCATGGGGCCACTGTAAATTGAAACGCCTCTCTGTTTTCCCAACCTTGGTGAAAGTTGGTGGTTTAATTGTTATTGCTTTTTCTTTAACCATGGCCAAATCCCTTGGCATCTGACACAAGCTGTCTGTCCTGCCACGGGCTTCCGGAGCAGTGATCTCATGAAAATTCTTCTAACCTGTGTTTGGCTGTTAGTTTAGTGCTTCTGCATCCGAAGGGATGACATCACAACTGCCATTTCAAAGCAAGAATGAGAAACTAGACAAAGGAGGGGGCAGGACATAAGCAGTCACTTGGTGCAAACTAATTTAGACTCTCAAAGAATGAGCAATTGGTATAGAAGTCTGTGAATTATTCCAAATAACCTGTATGCTGCAGAAACGGAAAACCTTTTAGAAACGGAGGGAGGATGCAGTCATTGAGGTCCATGGGGTGCCTAGTTCATGATACTTAGGATGCCTTTCCTGGCCTCTTCCTCTGCAGGGGACTGAAAGCAGTGGCATCTGTAATTGTCACAATGTAGTAAGTCCCATTGCTACTCTCCCACGCCCTCCTCACAGGACCAACTAGAGTCCATGTTCATTGGCACTTTTCTGGATGAGGATGCATTTGGGACGCTGCTCGTTGTTACTGTTTGCACTGTAGAAGCTTAACTGTTGGTGCTCTCACGTCATCCTTTACTACGGGATTCTTCAATATGCTTTAACCCAGAGGACTCAAAGCCAGTGTCTTAACTCTAGCAATGCCAGTCTCCCAGTTTGTTTTTCTGTTTTATCTTCTGTGATTCATCCTGGTTCCCTGTAAAGAGTTCCCCCCATATTCCAGGGACTAGTGTCTCCCCTTTATTTCTTTTTCAAAACTCCATTTGTCCAACACGGGCTAGCACTGCACTACAATATCACAATAGAATACTATCGTGAAAGTGTTCATTAGGGAATTGTGATCCTTGTCCTTGGGTGAGGAGCAGGTCTAGATGGGAACTAGCACAGGATTCTTGTGAGCAGCCCCAGTCAGGGCCTTCTCTTGCTCGGATTGTAGGGCCACAGCTAGAGAAAAACTAGACCTCTGTGAATGCTTCCTTAACTACCATGTATTGAGCCAGGATTTACACAAGACTGTTTTGCTATCCCTTCTGTAATACCTGTATATGTTTATGTTCTCAGCTGGGTAGTTAAGATCAACATAAATGTTCCTGCCTGCTTACAATTGGGAACGAGAATTCGAATTCTATTAATGTGTCACTCTGGAGCTCCTGTGCAGCGCTGGGTCTGAAGTCAGTGTTTGGTTGGGGCTGTGGAAAGGTCTGACCTCCAGCGCCGGTTATCAGCTGCTGCAGTGCCTGGAAACTAGACACTACACGGGTGGGAAACTACCAGGAGGTGCTATCGGGATCTTGATGTCACATAGCTGTGTATGTCATCGCTAGGTTTTCACCTTTTATTAGGAAGAATAGGATTTCATAAGTAGAAGGAAATATCAGTAAACACATCAAGTCATACTGTTTGTAGAAATCATAAAGTGATTTCTTACACAAACAGATAAGCTTATGCTCATGACTAATTCTCATCTTTAATACCATCATGCACCAAAAAGTGACCCTTTCTCACATCATGCCCCACTGTTTTAACTTTAGCTTAAAAATAGAGTCATGGAAAGTTACATAAACACCTTCGATAGGTCTCACATCATCTTTTACCCATTTTCTCCTAATCATAATATACTGGTGTAGATGTTAACTTACCCAGAATGTAATCAAAGCCAAGAAACTGACATTGGTATTCACATACTATATTAAGATGTCATGAGTTTTACATGCACGAGGATGTATTGTGTTGTCTGTTGAGTTTTATGCAGTTTTATAAGTGTAGATTCAGGTACCTACCACCACAATCAAGATAGAGACCTGCTGTAAACCTGACATGATGGTGCATGCCTGTCGTCCCAGAACTTGTTGAGTTTAAGGTCACTCTGGGCTACGTAATAGTGAGTTTCTGTTTCAGAAAGTTTCAAAAGCAAGCAAAAAAAAAAAACACAAAACGAGAAAGCAAACAACATAAGAACACCACAGAGAACTATTTTATCATGGTAAGACCCCTGTCACATTGATCTTTCTTTGCAGTCCATAGTGCCCACCTTACTCTCTCACCCTTGGCAATCACTAATCTGTTCTCAACATCTCCAATTTTTCCCGTTTCAAGAGTACTATGAGAAAGAGATAGGATCATGAGTAAACCTTTGAGGCTCAGATTTTTCATCCGGAGTAATTTCTATGAGATTTACTTAAAACTTGTGGTTTTTTATTGTCATGATAAGGGGTATTCCAGTTTATTTTTAATTCTCTTTCATTGAATGATATCTTATTGCTTCTAGTTAGTCATAAGTAAGGTGACTATAAATATTTGTGGATAGAGATTTTGTGGTTATAACTCTCTATTTCTTTGAGAAACGAACCTAAGTTATGATTTTTGTACCATGTGGTTCTTTAAACAGCTAAAGAATTTTCTAGAGCAATACAAATTGCAGTTAGATAGTTATAGAGACAGGAGTTATTTTTGTCAACTTGACACAAGCTAGAGTCATCTAGGAAAAAGAAGCCTAAGCTGGGGCATCACCTCTATCCGATTGGCCTATACGCAAGTCTATGGGGCATTTTCTTGATTAATGATTGATATGGAAGAGCCCAGCATACTGTGGGTAGTTCCAACCCAGGGCAGGTGGTCTGAACTGTATAAGAATCTATGGACAGAAAACAAATGAGGAGGTTACTCTAGGGTCTCAGTTTCAGATGCACCTTCAGATTTCTGCTTGAGTTCCTGCCCTGGCTTTCCTCGCTGATTGATTCTGGTGGAGAAATGTAAACCAAATTAAACCATTTCATCCACAAATTGGTCAGTGTCTTATCACAGAAACAGAACACAAAATTTGACACTACACAGTTTTACATTTCATATATGTGGAGAGGCATCATGCTAGCAAGGAGCAGTTTCAGCAGCAAGGGCAGGAAGCTGGGAGGGCACATCTTCCATTGAAAGCATGAAACAGACATTTTTGAAAATATACTTTTGACAACTGTTAGTAATCTGGTTTCCATTTTAGCTGTTCTAATGTGTATATAGTGCTTGCCTCTTTCCTTCCCTATTCCTCTCTCTTTCTTTCCTTCAATATAGTCTTATCCTGTGGCTCAAGCTGGCCTGGAAATCACCCATCACCACAGCCTCATCCTCCCCAGTATCAGAATTACCAGCAATCATCTCCACTTTTAAATCTATGGACAGTATGAGCATTGCTGTATATAAAGTTCTGACCATCAATATGATTCAACAGTTTAGCCCAATCCCAGAAAGATGAAAATCCAAGGTTGTTACAGTCATTTATCATGTTGCGAATTTTGATTGGGCTTGTGAGGTTCTTAATAAAGTATTTTTTCTCTGGCCAAGCCAGAAACCTTGCCATTCACTAGATTTACTGCATTGAGTTAGAAGACAACAAATTAGAAAGTGCTTCTGGAGTCTGCATGGATTTTAAACCCCTATCATCTTGTGCTTGCTCCTTGACTGTGTTAGTATTTGAGCAATTCATTGTACCGTTTCATTTGAAGACAGCAAAGTATTGCAGGGTAGGTCCTATCCACTTCCTCATGGAGACCTAACTATGCCTATTCTCTAGATCCCAATTATCAAATATGACATCATTCTTTCATTTCTAGGGAGTTTGTTAACCTAGGTCCTTGCATGTGTCCCCTTTCCTAAGCAAAGCTCTTGCGTTAACTCCCTGCTTGTTCAGCATTAAAACTGAAATGTATTTTTTCTACCTGGTTCTATTTCCCTATCATATCAGACGCCTGAGAAGATCATTAGCTGTGAATTTTGTACTTAAGACTTCCCTTCAAATATATGAGGTCCATATTTTAGCTTTTATGTATTTCAATTGTGAGGAAGAGTGATCTGAACAACGGGAATGCAACTCAAGGCTGTCAGCTGGAAGAGAGTGGGATCATAAATGCACCAAGACACAGAGAAAGCACCCAGTGGGGATAAAAACTGCAAGCTTCAATAGCTTTCAACTACCACCTTTATAACAGTGTGCAAATCAAAGAGAGCCCAAAATCACACAGCCTGAATTGGTAGTCAGTCACCCATTTGCAAGAAATAAGAAAAAGCTGAAGAAGTCTAGGGCAGCCTGGGCAGTTGAGTCTGCCCACAAATCCTCCCTCAGTGGTGTCACCTGGCAACTCTATGCTGCTTGCAAGGCTCTGTCTTCTGTTGCTTCCAGAGAACTTCGGGGAACAGTCTTAATGGAGACCAGTTCTGAGAGGTACTTCCTGCTGCCCGAGCACAGCATTTTTTAAAATGCTTTTTATTCTGGAAACTTTTAGCTGAAAACTGCCTCTTAGTAAATGTTAACAGTTGATTGTGGAAATACTTTTGCCTGCTGGTAAGTTTGAACACGTGTCTTTTTTGGGTGGGGGGAGGAGCAGGCCACACAGTTTTCTCAAGTTGTCAGAATTCCCAAGTTCAAGGTTAGCAGTTGCACCGTGGCATGTTTTCTACCCAGCGGTTATCAGAGAACAAAGTTCAGAGAACTCCAGGACTTGCATTGCATTTCATAGCCCCAAGGCAGGACAATGCAAGACCAATTTTAATGAGTGAGAACAATGAGGAAAAAAAATCCCTGTGAGTTCCTGAAGCTTCACATGAAATAATGTGAGGGTTTTAGCTCTTATTTCTTTGAGTGTTCTCTGGGGCAGGTCACAGACTCAGCTTGTGTCACTGTGGATCTGGGGCTTCTGTTGATTTCCCCTGTTACTTGTCCTGTTGGTAATCTCACATATTTGAGACTTCTGAATTAACACAGAAGAAATGGATTTTGACTTGACCAGTAATTACTTCTTATTTATCTCCCATCTTATCCCAGGACTGTCAAGGTTTAAAGTCAATGTTATGTACAAGTGGTAGATCATTCTATTGACTTATTAAAATAACATAGGTTCCTAAATTCTGTTAATCACATTTCTCTTTATACAAAGCACAATTCAAAGATTATCTTAATACCTAATTAATTAATAACTAAGATAGAACACTCTAATAGTTTCTTTGGGTACTAAATATTCTTAATACTAGATTTATCTAATGAATTTGATACATGAGAAATAAGAAACAATATATAAAACATGCATTTGCATATATATCTATATATGGACTTCATGGAGCTATTCCAGCACCCTATACTCTACCACTGAGCTATTCCCCATCCACATGTGTGTATTCATACACACACAATTCTTTTAAGTGAAGAATCCACAACCTGATATGATTTGCATTGATCAGACACAGTTCCCTGGTGGCCTGGTAGCTCAGATTGAGGTAGTCATATATAAGACTGTAGTTACCATATGTGCTTTCTGTTCTGTTATACCTTAAGCACTGATGTGGTTACTAATTTTCTGCCACCACTATTTCTTTTATATATTTGACATTAATGTTTTCTTGGATTTTTGTTTTGTTTTTGTTTGTTCATTTGTTTTGCTTTTTGTTGTAGTGGGAATGAACCCTGAACATGTTAGTCTGCTCTATGACAATAAGATATTCTCCTCTCCAGTCCTGTACTAATGCTTTATTTTCAGTGTATTAGTAAAGCGGTGGACTTAGAAAATCAGAACGGTTAAGTGAGTGGCCTTTTCTTCACAGGTTCAGATGTGTTGCCTCCTTGAGCTGTTCTTTCTACATTTGCATAGCATGGTAAAAGGCCAGGGGTACAGTTCAATGATACAGTATTTACATGGTATGATATGAAGAAGGCCATGGATTTCATCTCCAGTTCAGAGGGAGGGAAAGAAGAAGGGACAGAGGGAGGGAAAGAAGAAGGGACAGAGGGAGGGAGGGAGGGAAGGAGGAGGAAGGAAGGAAGGAAGGAAGGAAGGAAGGAAG
>LOJH01015506.1:0-16312 GCA_001685095.1 Ellobius talpinus | reverse complement strand
TTAACCCCAAAAGACAAAAATCAAGGTAACTAGAGAAAAAAGACACATGAATTTGGGATTAGAGTAAATTATAGTAATTAATTGGGCCATTGCTCAGTGGGTGAAGTGATTGCTGCCAAGCTTGATGGTCTAGGTTTATCCCCGAGACTTACTTATGCTAAAGAAAGGCAACTGGCTTGTGTAAGTTGTCCTTTGATTTTTAAGTGTGCATTGTGGGATGTGTGCTCACGTGAGTGCACACACACACACAAATCAATGTAATAATAACAAAATAAGTAACAGTAGACTTCTTGCCAGAAACTATCCAAACCAGAAGACAAAGGAGTGACTCTCATACACTGCTAGAAATAAAATCAAAAGCCAAAATAAAACATCCTGTTGGCTCAGAATTTTATACTCAGCAAAACCATCTTTTTAAATCTAGGAGAAGGGCTAGGGAGATGACTCAGTGAGTACGTGTACTTCTGTGTAAACATAAGGACTTGAGTTTGAGCTTTTACACTCAGATAAAAGCTGTGCATGGCTGCTCATGCCACAACCCCTAGGGGCTGGGGTAGGGTAGATCCCGGGAGTCTGCTGGTCAGCTAGCCTAGCTGAAAGGCAAGCTTCCAATAATAAGAGAGAAACAGAGGAATATGCTTGATGCTTTCCTCTGGCCTCTGTATGTGTGTGTGTGGGTACATGCACCAGCATACTCACATACATGTAACACGCATGTGTGCATACGCACACACATGTGATGGGAGATAAACACTTAAGCAAATAAAAAGTGAATTTATTGCCGGGAGACTTGCAAATGGCAGGGTTAATAAAGGCTATTCTTTACACAGACAAAAATGATATGAGACAGAATCTTTAAATCTGCAAAAGAAATGAAAGGCACTGAAAGGGTAAATGAAGATAAAATTAAATACATTATTTCTTCAATTTCTTTCCTCTTGTCTCTTGTCCTGAGAGCCCATTTATAATATGTGCATGTTATATTAGTATTGCTCTGCAGTTCCTGAGTGCTCCGCTATGTTTTAGGTACTTTTAATATTGCCTACTTCTTTTTTCTTTAACTTCCATTTGATAGTTTCTATTGGGCTGCCCTCAAAACCACCTCTTCCTTGGCTGTTTCAAGTCCACTACTGTATCTGTTGTGAGCATTATTCCTTCCTCTTCTTGTCTTTTCATTTCTAGTATTTTCACCTGATTCTGTCTGTGCTTCCGATGTACCTATGGGAACCAACTATGATGCTATCATGTATGCTATGCACCTTTTCAGTTGAAGATTTTGATGTGGTAATCACAGTGTGCTAAGGTCCCCATTTTGATGGCCGCACCCTTGTGTGAACGAAAGACCCAGTTCTGCTGATTGCCTTACCTTTGACAATGTTTTTGGTTTTTTTTCTTTCTTTACCTATACATTTGTTTGTTGTTGTTTAGTTTTTTTACAAAAGCCAAACATCTTGTGGTGATGGGGCATGGTGGGGGTGGGTTAGACATTATTATTTTCACTGAGTTCTAACCACAGGCAGGCATTATAATACTGAGTCATGGGATTAAGGGCCCTCTTATTGGCCAGCCCAGTCTATACTGCTACTCCTTTATGGCTAACACATTTGTCCTTTCATCTCACCCCTTCTGCAAGCTGCAGTGTTGGTTTCTAGTTTTGTGTTTCACTAGTCCTAAGACTGACAAGGTCTGCCACCTTTCTACCCACTTCTTTAGCTCTTTTTTCTCTGTTGGAGCGATACAGAGGTGAAGGTTCAGCTCTGCTTTCTGCATTTTACTTGGTGGCTACTACTTTCCTTTTGGCCACTACATATGGGTGTTGTTGGAGAATTATTCCTCTCCCAGCTCTTCTTCGAGTAGCAGTGAGGGCTGCAGAAAGAGCCTGTGAAGGCCAGCTCTAATATGGGCCTGGCAAACTCTTGCTAATCTAGACCCAACCCTTAAATCTGTTAGAAATCTTGGCCTAATTTTTCTTACTTGGGATGCGTGACATAGGTCTTTTGTAATCAAGTGCTCATTATTTCTCTCTCTCTCTCTCTCTCTCTCTCTCTTTTTGCAGGTTTGTGTTTTCTTAAATTTTGAGTTCACTGGTTGCCTGTCAGCCCCAGTTCTCTGATGTATTCATAAAAAGAAAAATTACAAATTATTCAACATCTCCCTCTTGTGTGCGTGTATGTGTGTGTATGTATGTGCGTGTATGTGTGTATATATGTGTGTATGTTTGTGTATGTGTGTATGTGCATGTATGTGTGTGCATGTGTGTATGTATGTGCATATGTGTGTATATGTGTGCATGTATGTGTATGTGTGTGTATATATATGCATGTGTGTGTATGTGTGTGTATATATACACATGTGTGTGTATGTGTATGTAAGAATAGAAACAACAGTCTCTCTGTTTTCAATATTGTAAGTAGAAGATAAAGTAATTCTAAAAACATTATTATTATTTGATTTACAAGAGTGTCTTGGTTTTCTTGGTGCTATGATAAAATACTATAATAGACGTCACCTAAGGGAGAAAAGGGCCTATTATGGCTCACAGTTCAAGGGTATGCTCCATCTTGGTGAGCAAGTCCTGGCAGCACAAGCTTGATACCATTGATGACATTCTATCCACAGACAGGAAGCAGGGAGTGATGAATGCCTGCTGTTGCTCAGCTTCTTCTCTCCAGTCTGTAGTCCAGGATTCTAGCCAGGGAATGAACGACACCGCCCACAGTGGCAGGTCTTCCCACCCCTGGCATTCTGAAAGGATCATTCCCCCAGGTGATTCTAGATTCTTACCAAGTTGACAATGAACACCAACCATCAGGAAGGGCTTCAGGAAGCATTTGTTCAAGTCCCATGTGTGGACCATCTGTGGTTAGCATGGCAGACTTACTAAGATTCTGAAGTCATACCCCAGACTAAGGATTCTGAAAAGTCTAAGGAGCTCTCATTTTCTTAAATTCATTTGACAGTATTTGTACATTTCAAAATTTGAAATTTGTTGGATCCGTAGCAATGTCAGGACATAGACAATGGCATCCCAAAGAATAGCACCTTGGAATACTGGGTTCTTGGAGGAGACTGGGAAGCATCAGAAGCAAGGTCTTTTAGACTTTCTCCCCTCCTCTTGTGTCATCCGTTCTTGTAGTTCCCCTACTCCTGCAAAAGCAGATCACAGAAATCTGAATTTGTCTCTCCCCAAGGTGGGTCATAGAACCTAGAAGCCTCTCCCCAAAGCAAGCCATAAAACTGTAAAAGCTTATTCTCTGCCAAAGATGCCCATATAATAGGTGTTCTGCCCTATACTAGTAATTAGAGAGACCAAGAGGAATTGGAACGACCAGTCATGATGGGTTCCTCTTCAGAATATTATTATAAAGTCAAACACATTTTTATATGGCTGCCCATTCTTCAATGAACCCAAGTACAGGTTTGTCCTGTGTGTGTGTGTGTGTGTGTGTGTGTGTGTGTTGCTGGAGATGAGCCTTAGGCCTCACACCTGCTAAGGCAGGGCTCTCCCACAGAGCTGTGTCCGTGACCCTGAGGATTCTCCTGTCATTGGTTCTGTTCTTCCACTATTAACATGGCCTTTGTTTCAGGAGGACCCCCCCATGACCCTCATGATGATGACTGGCCAGGCCCGACACACACTTTCACCCCTACAGCAATGAAGATTTGTCAGCCCTTAGGCAGAGAAAGAAAGGAACGAAACAAAATAATAAAACATTTTCCTTTCCTCTTCTCAGCCCTTTGGCGGGTCTACGCATGAAATGGCCTAAAACATTCATGAAAGAAAACCCATTTTATCAGCACATGACTGCATAGGAGTCTCATAGAAGTGTGAGACCCCAGTAAACGGCCGGATAACTAAGGCCTGTAAAGCACCCAGAGCTACGATAAGGAATAGAGCTTGAGGAAATAGAGATAAATTATGAGAGGGTAGGGAGAGGAAATAGTGAATAAATTTGCCTTGTTAAGCAGATCAAAGTCTCTTGGGTAGTAAAAGCAGATTTCAGGTAACTCTTCCTAGTATAGACCTTCATTTATGAAAATTTCCTTTGTAGATAGAAATCTGCCCTCCAGAGGGGCAGCCTTGCAGATCTGCTCCTGTGTCTGCAGTTTCTCAAAATAACCAGCTCAGAATAGGCAATATCTAAAGAGGTGTATTTTAGGGTGGCACATTCTGGCCTCCTGATGTCGTATTTTTAGGGTGATTAGATTCTGACCCCAATTCCAGATAATTTCTTTAAACTGGAAACAATTTCATAAAAAACCTACAAGATACACCACTGTCATCTTTTTAAATGAGAGGTTATTTAGCTTGTGCAACGTTACATGGCTACTATTTGGCAGGATCAGGATTTGAACTTACTTGAACAGGTTCATTCTAAAGCCTAAGATTTTCCTAAAACTGATATATAATTTGAACACTATAAATTCAGTCTTTCAAAATGTGTAAGCCAATGTGCAGTTTAATTTTCACTTATAAACATTGAGGGATTTTAGTATATTTATGGTGTTGTATATCTGCCACCACGACGAGATTTCACATTTTATTTCCTTTGTCCTAAAAAGAAACCCCTGGACCCATTACCAAATGCTTCCTGTTTCATTTACTTTCTGCCTCTATGGTTATGTCTATTCAGGACATTTATGCAAAATAGTGTAATGCATGGCCTTTGTGTCTGCAGCTTTTTCTAGTTAGCAAAGCCTGTGCTTAATTAATTGATTGCTTTTATTGTGGTGCAGGGAATTGGATGTGGATTCCAAAGCATGCTGGGCAGTACTCCACCATTCAGTTACATTCCTAGCTGCCAGCAGGTGACTTTTTTGTTTTTTGGTTTTTTTTTTGGTTTTTCGAGACAGGGTTTCTCCGTGAAATAGTCCTGACTGTCTTGGAACTCACTCTGTAGACCAGGTTGGCCTCGAAATCACAGATATCCACCTACCTCTGCCTCCCAAGTGCTGGAATTAAAGGCATGCCACACCACTGTCTGGCCCAGCCAGTGATCTTAACCATTGTTAGAACATCAGATGTGGGAATCTCCTCTTTTTAGATGAAAGGAATACAGGAATCCCATTTCCTTTAACACTGAGTCCTGTGAGCCAGACTGAGAGCTGGACACTGACTTTGGTGCATCTCAACATTATCCAAAAGGTGTGGTAAAAATAGATAGCTGGGTTTCAGTCCCTGGAGACTTTGATCTTAGGCCTGAACAGGACCCTTTTGTGTTTCCAACAAGCATGTTCAGGAGATAAGGTTGTAACTGGTCAGGAACCTGCTGGCAAGCACAGCTAGAGAGCTGTGCTCACTCACTTTAATGTGCATATGAATCACCCAAGCTTCTTGTTAAAACCCATATTCCAATTCTTTCAGCAGGGCTGGGATGGGGGCCAGAGAGTCTGTGCTTCTGATTAAGTCCCAGGTGGTACTGAAGCTTATCTTTTGAGTGGCAAGCCTGGAGGATGCAAGGTCAAGGGTAGAAAAGCCTTGTTCCTACTTAAGTTAGGTGCACTGCATTACAGCTAAGTCTAGGCAAAGTGGGCCACTTTCCTAATAAGACTTGCATATGTAATAGATGGGGCCTCCTCCTCCCAGTACTTGAGTGCATGTTTATAATGAGACATCTGAAAAAAAAAGAAAAAAAAGGTTTGTATAGTGTTTGGTATGCTCTTCAGCAACACAGGAAGATGTATTACATATTTGACATGTATTTCCATCCCAAATGGTTAATATGTTCAGAAAAAAATATTAAAGCTAAAGAGGTAAGCCCTAATTTTCCAGAAAACTCACTGGTGTGGAAAACTTCATTTTCCAGCAATGCTGGGTAAATCTGTGTTTTGTAGGGGCTCCATATGCTGTGGATGCTCATGAATCGTTCTGTTTTATTATCCTCATTAACAGGGATAATGGTTGCTTTTTAACAATCATGATCACCATCTGGAGCCTAGGAAACCCGTAGTCTGGCTCAGGTGGAAGGGGACCCTCCAGCTTGGGTCCCAGCCCCATTGTTTTCCCCACTGCCCAGGCCTGTCTTCATCGTTGAGGAAGCAAGGCATCAAGAGCCATGGGGACCGAGAAGTGATGTTTAGTTCTGAGTCAAGAAAAAACAGAAACAAAGAACATCATAGCCACACTCAGAGCACAGGGAACACCAGCTCCAACTTTAGTCTCTTATGTCTTAAATGTCTACCAGGCAGCTTTCCATCCATATTCCCTTCACTGCCCTGGTGGCCTCTGACTTTGTTTCTGTGACAAAGAGTTGATGTGGTCAGCTCACGTGGTGTGAAAACCTGTGTGTCTTCTTTTGAGACACAGAAGAAGACACAGAGAAGGGTTGCCTTGTGATGGGGAGATGGCTAGAGCATCAAGCTGCCTAGTAACCATAGCAACTCGCCACCTGCCTGCCCTTGTGACTTCTTTAAGGCTTTTCTCTCCAGACCTTTCCCAGACCAATCCTTTCATGGTCCCCAACCTGCAAAACAGCAGCATCTTAGACCAACTCAGTCCTCACATGAACAGGTAGTTGAGTGTGGCCTGGTGAGCTTCTACTGCTGGGGCTAAGGAGAAGAGCAGGACAAACAGAGTGACAAGGACAAAGCCCAACAAGACAGAAAGATCATGTTTTGATCAGATCAAACAGGAGACAGTACAGTGCTCAACCGAATGCACAGAACCCACTGTGAAGAGTCACATCTAGCTGTGATGCCGAGACGGGCCGGGTCATCCTAAGAGGTGTTTAAAGAAGGAGAGATTCTGGCTGTAATATTGAGTCAGAAGCAGCAAACACTGCTTCTAAGACTCGTGTTCTCCAAGGACTAAGGAGGGATTGCCTACGTAGCTAAAAAGCTGTCTCATTTTTGCTCATTTATACCTCCCAGATCTATCTCATGGCATTGGACAACTTAAGGTATTGTTACCTTATTACTTCATCCATGACATTTAGTAAAGTTTCCTGCTGAAATACAGACAGATATGCCCCTTTCACAGGCTTCATAGCCTAGGACTAACAGGTTTCAGGTATGTCTTCAAAGGTTTAGAGTTCCCAGTTTCCTTTACCTAAAGCCATAGCCTTTTGCGATGACACCAAGATGTAAATCTGTTCTAGTTCTCTTACAGGTCTGTTTGGTTTAATCTTAAGAAAAGCTGCTCCACCGACACAAATAACTCCAATTAAACCAGATAGACCAAATTAAAATGCCCCTGTTTTATAAATGCAGCACTCTCAGGTGGACTGAGACAGCATGGCGGGGAGAGGAGCCCCCGCAAACCCTGGAGACCACGTGTTCCTTTTTCCTGTGAGAGCCTAAATAGCCTGTGGGAGTGGTCCTGACCCTCCCCAGGAAGGGGTCAGTGCTTGGCAGGCTGGGAGTTGGAGTACAAGCGCTTGGCAGGCTGGGAATTGGAGTCTGAACCAGGGCAATTCCCAGGCCAGCGGCTGGGGTAACACTTCTAGCTCAATATCACGCTGACTGTATTCTGGGGGATTGTAAAGGTGTTCTCTCAGGGGCGAAGAGTTGCTTTAGGAGCATTGAGGCAGGGCAAACGGAATAGGGCAGTGGGAGCATCAAACTGAGGTGTGGACAGAATCCACTATCAGCTCAGCCAATTCCAGTGTGTGCAGGCATCTATTTCCTGCAGTTCTGTCTCCTCTGAAATCCAGCCTTTGATCAACCTTTTTTGTTTTTACTGTCCACTCCCAAGAAGGCTCTTCTTGCACACAATTTTTAAAATAAAATAGTTTCCATTGATTGGAAGTATGTTAGAAAGGGGTTGAGACTCAATTTTGGCATTGCTTAAGATACTATTATGAGTCAATAAAATTAATTATTTTGTTGTTTCTTGACAATTACTTCTCTGAGAGCATGTAAACATTGTAAATGTTTACACCCAGAATGGAGAGAGAAAGCCTTCTAGTTGATCTGAATTTTACACTTACAGACACAATGGAGATGGGACAGGCAGGCAGATCTTAAAGTGTGTTAAGTATAAGAACTATGTTACCAAAAAAGAACAAGTAGTGTGTTTTTCTCCTGCCATGCCCCTCCAAGTGTGTTTAAAACTAAGGGGATATTCCTTGAACACTTCCAGATATGTATGACTTACTGCTCTGTCTTAACACCCATTGCTGACTGGATTAGGTTGGGAGCTAGATGTTCTATGATGTCTAAAAAGATTGAGAAATATCACCCTTCAGCTTTTAAAATTAGCTATTTTTTCTTACTTTTAAAAGTATCTTCCATACTGTCTTTGTCCATTAGCACTGTTATTTTAAAAAGAAAAGAAAAGAAAAACCAGCAGAGACAGAGTAGTTCAAAAGATCATATATTGATTTATGGGGAAATCCAAGGTCAAGATGCAGACAAGGTTGGTGTCTGCTGAGGGCTGTGTGGTGCTTCCAATATGACACCTTATAGCTGTGTCCTCCAAGGGGAGATGAATGCTGTGTCTTCACATGGTGTGTGGGCTAAAGAAAGAAAGGCTTAGTTACATCCCTCCACCCCTTTCCTAGGGTTGACAATGTTGTTCAAGATTGACTCTCTTCCCACAGGCCACAGCCCCCCCATCACACTGGGACTTAAGTTCCAACATAAACACTTTTGAGAGACACAAGCATGAAAGTCATAGTTTCCATACCTTTTTAGACTGTTTTGTCATGTTTTGCAGTTATATTTTTAATAGTTGATTATTGCATCCAGTGTGTTGCTCTGAAAGGCAGCAGTACTACCAGTTGCTATTATCCAGTGCTTTCATTCATTCTAACTTTCCCTAAAGCTATTTTCTCTCAAGGACAGTTCAAATGAGGTTAACCAAATCTATGGCACCCAGGTAGACAGGTTATACGACGCTATGTGGTATTTTGAGATAGAGATATTTTGACTAGTTGTGTTGTTTATTTTAGTAGCACAACAATATTTTTCTGGGTCTTTCATGTACTTTTTCCCTAATTGCTCTGCAGAATCACTGTGAAACAAGACTTGGAATCACAGCTTGTACCCCAAGAAGCCGGGTTTGGTCACCAGCCCTCCATATGCCAATTAAATCAGTTAACAGTGAAAATCAGAAAAGGGAGATTGATTCAATGTGGCCACACTGGGAAGAGGGACAAAGAAATGCAGTGACCCTCCTAGATCTGTCTTCCTGGTTCTGACGTGAGGTTGAGATCTAAGTAGTTGCCCAAGGTATATATATTAAATAATCTCTAGTCAAGTTGGGATCCCACTCATCAACCTTTGTTTGGGCTCTAGTCTCCAGCTAGGTGGTGTAACAAGTTCTCAGCCCTGTGTAAAATCCCTTTCTTGGAGATCTTCCTTCTCTGCCTGTGCCAGGGTTTAGACTTTCTCTTTTCTCAGCAAGAGATACCTGGGAGAATTCCAGTTTCCTGCAGTCCGTTGTGTCTATGGTCCAGTAGCCAAAATGGGGACAGATGTCTGTCTCTTCAAAGTATCTTCATCCTCGCTCAGACAGTTACAATAGAGCCGTCTGTTTCTTGACTTTTGCTTTGTTTATTTTGTTTGGTTTTTTTTGAGTCAATGACCACTAGAATCATGAGAGTGAACTAGAGTAGAGCTCAGACCCTCACACATATCACTAAATGCATGAATGAATATTTTAGTCTCTTTCATCTTAATAGCATACTGCCTGGTGAGAATAAAAGTCACATTGGTAAATCACTATGGGTTTAGTTTCTTATGGACACCAAACTGACTTTTTAAGAATTTCCTACCCCTGCCAGTGATGATATGGAAGGAGAAGAAGCATGTAGTGTGGTTCCACCATGTGGTCTTTGAGGAGCAAGCCTATCATATTAGACCTAACTCATGTTGCATATGGTCTTGGTTAGATCAGGTCTTGACCCTGTACTGTTTTATAATTCATTGTGTGGTTTTGAATACTTCTTGGGGCATCTGTGGGCCCTCATTTTCTCAATGAAAAAGTAATATTTATTCTATAGTTTATGTGTCTGAGTGTTGGTTTTGCCTGCATGTATGTAAGTGTTCCGTATGTTTAGTGCCTTGGGGTCAGAAGGCAGCACTGAATCCCCTTGACTGGAATTACAGATGTTTGTGAGCTACCACATGGGTGCTGGGAACCAGATCTAGGTTCTTTATAAGAGCAGCCAGTGTTCTTAACTGCTGAGTCTTCTCTCCAGCCCCCTAAGATTTAAAGTAAGAAGAGAGTAGAGGGGAGTAGATTTGATGGTAATTATCATTCCTTCCAACTTCAACCTGCTGTAACTCTCTTGAGTGCTAGTCAAGGCTCAAGTTCAGTCTTGGATTCCCATGAGCCCTTTCAGTTAGACTTTTAGCTCCGCCCATCCTTTGTAGCTCTGGATGGAAATCAGTATAGTCTATGGTGGGAATGTGAATCTGGGCATGCATATTAACAAGACAGCAACGTTCTGAGGCCCGATCTTTGGTTACTTCACAGCCCACTTGCAGCACACTACTGGGGTGTCTAAGACTGCAGTCCTGTGGATGCAGCCCAAGAGGCAGAACGCTTTCTCTGAGCAAAAACAGTCTGTAGCAGATCAGATTATATGGGTACAGAAGGTAGAAAACAGAATGCCTGCCCTAGACAGCTGCTCTTGGCATGCCTTCTTCTCCAGTGCCTCACTTGGGAGCTTGTTGAAGATACGGAGTCTCCAGCCCCACACAGCTGATGCTGGAGATAAGAGGCCAGCAATGTGAGTTTTAGGAAGTCCTGTGAGCAATTCCGGTGAGCGCTAAAACTCAAAAACCACTGGTCCGAAAGCAAAGACTGTTCTCTTGTGGAAAGCTGTCTGGAAGATGGCTGTGCTCGGCTGATAGAGTGGCGCCAGGCACCCACCTCACTGCCACATCTGCCTTGCAGGAGACTTGATTCCACATGGTCGACTTCCCTCTCAAGTGCCCATGCTTTTCTGACAGAGGTCATATGTAGCTCAGGCTGTCCTCAAACTTTGTAGCCAAGGATAACCTTATACTCCTGATCCTCCTGCCACCATCTCTCAAGAGTTAGAATTAAGTCATGAGCCACATTCCATGGCTATTACTCTTTTTTTGTTTAATTTTTGAGACAGGGTCTTTCTCAATTATGCAGCCCTAGCTGGCTTGGAACTTAATATGTAGATCAGACTAGCCTCAGACTCATAGAGATCTACCTGCCTCTGCCTCCCAAATGGTAGGACTAAAGGCACTTGTCACCATGCCTAGCTTTTCTGATGCTACTCTTAAAGCAAAAAATGACTGTTTAGACATTGAGGACATTCAGTATGTGTTTTTTTTTGTTTGTTTGTTTCCTGTTATAAGTAATCCTCAAGCTGGATGGTGGTGATGCATGCCTCTCTTTGAGTTCAAGGCCAGTCTGGTCTACAGTGCAAGTTCCAGGACAGTCGGGGTGGTTACACAGAGAAACCCTGTCTCAAGAAAAATAAAAAAAAAGAAAGAAAGAAAAAACAATCCTCAAATATGAACCCTAATGCCATAATTGTGTTAAGTGCTTCCTAAGGGGACATGCCCCTCAAATGAACATAAAGCCATTGTTGTGTTTGCTTAGGAATTAGCCTTGTGAATTCACGGTTCTGTGAATGAACAGTACAGCAGCATCACAAGGCGATGTCTGCTGGTCCTTATGCCTCTCACAGAACACTATTGATCACTGAATAAGCTTTTAGTGGTGGTGCTGGGGATTGAACCCAGGGCTTCCTGATGGCTAGGCAAGCATTCTGCCACTGTCCAGCTTCCCAGACCTGCAAAAACTCTAATAAATCATGATCAGATTAAATGTGTGGCTTCATAGAGACCTAGGTAAAGACTTGAGTTGTTTCAGTATTTCAAACATTCGGTTTGCAGTGATAGATTGAGAATTTACACTTATTGATTGGAACACAACCTCCAGCCAAGACCCACCCTTTAGCTTTGCCTCTGTCTAGAATCACTCTTAACTCGCAGCTCATTTCTTTTCCTATAAACAAGGAATGCTTATAAATGCAAGGACTGGACCTAGTCCTGCGGACTCTCTTCTGATCCAGTGTGCATGTGGCATCTGCCCTGGGGAAGTAATGGGCTGGTGGCATAATCAGAGCACACCAGGTAGCCACCGTGACCTACCATGACTCCTTCCGCTGTGGCTTTTTCCTCTCAGCCTGTGAGACTCTGTGAGCAGGTGCAGACTATGGCTCAGTGCATTTTCGCCTCCAATCAAATGAAGAAGTCATGGTCGTTTTGAAAATTGAAGTAACTTTTTTTTCCCATTTTCACATATGACTCTAATTTCCAAGAGAAGATATCAACTGAAATTCACAAAGACTGGAGAAAACATTTTTGTTTGCCTGTCTCCTGTACCAAGGACCAGCCTACCCGGATGTTTGCTTACGCAAGCTGAAAGCAAAACAGGCTCCCGAGTCAGATCACCTGCCTGCTGCCAGTCATATCATATTTAACACGCTCTTCCACGGGAAGTTTGAGGTTCCCTAGGAATCACAAGGGTGGCTTGGCTGGCACTATCGGCTGTCTACCTGGCATCTGTTCTGTGTTAGCCCCAACCTGTAGAACTCTGACATTATTGAAAGCAGAAGTGCATCCTGGTGTCAATGAAGGCAGAAGTGCACCCATGTAAAAGCCCTATTTCCTAGTTTCTTGCACCCATGTGTATTCTTGTACATTCTGATAATTAAAAACCAAATATAATGTCTTGTGTGGGTCTCGAGGAAGGCTTGCTTGCTAATGGGGGTTGATATAGTGAGGACGCTTGCTTATTTTAAAGCCTCCCTTTTTTCTTTCCTTTTTTTCTTTTTTTTTAAGATTTATTTTATTATGTCTACAACATTCTGCCTCCATGTATGCCCACATGCCAGAGGAGGGCGCCAGATTTCAGTACAGATGGTTGTGAGCCACCATGTGATTGCTGGGAATTGAACTCAGGATTTCTGGAAGAGCAGCCAGTGCTCTTAACCTCTGAGCCATCTCTCCAGCCCCTTCTTTCCTTTTTCTTAAGCCTGGAATTTGAATACAGTTAGCCTCCCTAGTTACCTTGCACTGTAAGTATAGAAGCCATGCACTAAGGAAGGTAGGTCTGAATTTAGAAGATCTGTTCATCCTGTCACTTTCATATCAATCAGGGACTTCCTTCAGATAGCTCCCTGGGAGAGAATAAATTTTTATGCTTAAGCCTGGGTTGTTTTGAACATTCTATTATATGCTATAGGTGATATATGTGTCCCTGTTCTTAAGGGCCTTTGCGTCTCTAGTGGTATGTGACACGCAGATCCTTACTGTAGATTTTACATAGCTCAGTGGCAGGGCACTTGCCTAACAAAGCTCTGGGTTTGGTTTCCAACACCATAGCAAAACGAGATAGACTGTAGTATCCTGCAATAGAGCAACAAAAGATGAAGGTAAAACTCGGGATAGGGAAGACATAGGTGATTTTATGATCATGTCTGGAGGCTTCCTCAGCAACGGTGACAGGATTACAGCTCACAGAACTGAAAGGAATGTTAACGGTGAAACTGCCTCTTCCCCTCGCCCCCTCTTTGTAGGGTTGACAAAATAGAAGCCCAGAGACGCTAAGTGAAGTGCCTACCATCAACCAATAAACTATAGAATTACCATATAGGCACAACGGGAAGGTGTTGTACACGCCCCAAGTAGAGGACTCTCAGTCAGTGGACTGGAATGACCTTGTCCAATAAGGAACACATCCTAAGGCTGGGACTTTCACGTTATAAATAGACTGCACGATGTACCTGATTTGCCGATGTGGTCTTTGAGCTAATTCAGAGTCAGTTCAGATGAGAGGTCTCAAAACGTTTTAGCAATGGCTGGCTCCTGCATCTTTCATCCTCATTTTTGTCCCCGTTGGGGAGAAGATATTGCAAAGAGGCATATGAAGATTTTGATTGACACACAGAGACACATGAAGACTTCACAAGATTCTTATTAGAACAGACTTCTGGGAATCAGATCTTTCAAATTAGACTCTAAAGTAAATGAGTTTTTGAGACAGATTCAACTGTGTTTGTGCGTTAGTCATTGAGAAAGGATGGCTTCCAAACAGAGCGCCTTGACTGAAAATGCCACTATGAGCCATTCTCCAAGGACTGACCAAAGAGCCCCAGTGGCGTTAGGGCTATGGTGGTGGTAGATTAAAGACAATCCCAAGGTGGGTGGAGCCGAGTGAATAGAAGGGGACAGTGGGCACATGCGACCTTTGTCCTTTCCAGAAGAAACTAATCCTTAGTACTTCCTGTTGATATTAGCATAGTCTCAATTTTACTTTCTTTGTGGTGTCTCTCTCTTCTTTTCTAAAGCAATTCTAATTTAATTTATATTATTATCTGTGTGTATGCCACAACACCCATGTGGAGGTCAGAGGACAACTTCTGGGAGTCGGCTCTCTCCTTCCACCATGCTGAAGCAGGTTCCTCCTTGTCGCTGCCATACTGTACTGTGCACACCAGACTTGTTGGCCGGTTAAGAATCTAGATTTTCCTCTTCCTGCCTGTCCTTATTTTGTAAGAGTGCTGGGGTTATAGACATGTGCCACCGTGTCTAGCTTTTTTATTTGGGTTCTGGTGGTTGAACTCAGTTCATCTGGCTTTTGTAGCACGTAAGTGCTTGTACCCTCTGAGCCAGTCCTGGTCTTCACCTGGCATTAGGTGCCATTCAGTTGCTGGTTAAATACAACCTGCTAAGCAGCCTCTCTATTGTCCACTAAAACCCCTCCTTCTCCCTGTCAGTCCTAATCCCACATTGCAGCAAACTCAAATCACAGAGAGTTTCTGCAAGAATTATTTTGTTTGCCTGTGGTTAGCCATATCATTGGAAATCTAGGGCTCTTGAGTGTCACCCAGACCATCCATGCTCGGATCTCCTGAACTCAAAGTTTCTTTTTCCTACTTCTGCTCCAGGACCTTCTCCAGTTTTGGAAGCTCTTCGTCTTTGGATAGCAAGTATGGCTGGCCTCCAGCAGCTGGAGTCTTCTGCTACCTTCTTGGGCCTCAGAACACGGGAGGACCGTCTCCACATCTTCTTGGCTACTATTTCTGTACTGTGTCTATGAGACACCCTTCTTCCTCTCACCAAAATCTGTCTGCCGTGTAGATCACTTGTCTATAAATATGCAGATCCCCATAGTACTTCTGTTTGCAAGTCTTAGGGAATCTTGAAGGCTTAGCTCTGGGTGATTGTAGGAAGATTTTTCATCTTTTCTGATTTCCCCTGAAAATTCATTCATTCTCGGTGGGGGGGCAGTTTAAATACCCTGTGGGAGCATTATAGCCCGGACCTTCCCTGGGGAGGGGTTACTGTTTGGCAGGTTTTCTTGGAGGTGGAGTTTGGACTGAGGCAACTCCCAGGGGAGGGAGCTTATACCAGGAGCTGTGGTAAAGCCCCCAGGTAAACAACTCTGAAGATCAAACTGGCCTCAAACTTAGAGATCTGCCTGCCTTTGTCTTCTGAGTGTTGGGATTAAAGGTGTGAACTACAATACCTGGCTTAAACAATGTCTTTCCATCCAATATATTTTGAGCATGTTCCTTCCCCTTCCCCAACTCCTCTAAGACCGGCTCCCACCTCCCTACCCCCAACTTTATTTATGTTCTATCTCTCTCTCAAAACAACAACAAAAAAGCAAGAAAGGGAAGAAAACCAAAGTAAATAAACCCTACAAAATGAAAATCAAAATAAAGAAGCAAAAGACAAGACAAAAAAAATGCCAAAATGAAAGAAAAAAGTCCACAACACACACACACACACACACACAGAAGCACATGCGTGCACACACACACAACATGGAGTTCATTGGTGTTGGCCATCCACTCCTAGGTATAGTGTTTGCCCCAGAGTTTGGTTGAGAGAACCAGTGACACTCTGTTGGAGAAAATTGATTTTTCTTTTACCAGTGGGTGTCAATTACAATAGCTTCATGGTTAGGGTGGGTCCCTGGGTCCACTTCCTTCTCTCAGTGCTGGCACCACATCTAGCTTGAACCTGTGCAGGTCTCGGGTGTGCTGCCATAGCCTCTGTGTGTTCATGTCCACCACTCCTCTTGTATCTGGAAGACACTGCTTCCTAGGAGTCATCCATCACCTCTGGCTCTTACAATCCTTTTGTTTTCTCTTCTACTTGGGTCCCTGATCCTGGAGGGGAGTTGTTTCCATTTAGGACCGAGTGCTCACTCATAAAATACATTCAGTGTTGGGAAATGGGGAGGATAGGAATGATCCTGCATGCTAGCAGGTAGCGGGCATCACTGGGGTGATGATGTTCTAGAATGAGACACTTGTCATTTTTATGATTTTAAAAAATGTCAGAGCTGCCGTGAGCCCTGCAGCGGGGC
>LOJH01015504.1:5815-23117 GCA_001685095.1 Ellobius talpinus | reverse complement strand
CAAAAGAGACAAAGAAGGTCATTTCATATTAGTCACAGGAAAAATTCATCAAGAAGAAATTTCAGTACTGAACATATGTGCGCCGAATATAAGGGCACCCTCATATGTAAAAGAAACATGTCTTCTAAAGCTTAAATCATACATTAAACCCCACACACTAATAGTGGGAGACTTCAACACCCCCACTCTCATCACTGGACAGGTCTGTCAGACAGAAAATTAACCGAGGAATAAGGGAACTAACAGATGTTATGACTCAAATGGACTTAACAGGCATGTATAGAACATTCCATCCAAACAGAAAAGAATACACCTTCTTCTCAGCACCTCATGGAGTAGTAAGTTTACTATATTAAGGGAGAAGAATCTGGGAAGGAAGGTGGCTTCAAAGGTCACCATGGAAGCAGCGGAAGTGGAGGGGACAATGACTACACCAGGCACTCTCTGGGTCCAATGGAGACTCATCTTTTATCCTATTCCTATGTGTGGTTTATGCCAAGTACGGGCACACAGTGCCACGGGGCATATGTGGGAGGTCAGAGGGTAGCCTCAGGAGCTGGTCCTCACCTCACCTTATATGAACAAAGGGTATCTATCTATCTTTGGTGTCTCTCTGCTACATAGGCCAGGCTAGCTGTCCTGTAAGCTTCTGGGGCTTTCCTGCCTCTGTCTCCCATCTCTCCATAGGAGCAGAAGGATCAGGTGTGCACACTAAAGCATCCCTCTTGTGTTCAGGCTCTGGGGATTCAAACCCAGCTCCTCCTGCTGGTACAATAACAGTTCTGCTCACTAAGCCCATCTCTGTCCCCAAGACTTTGGCCCCCTTCAGCTGAGAGGCAGCTGGGGAGACATGCACTCACAGTCAGAATCCCTCACACCCTGGGCAAGAGTGACCCAAACGATTCACAGAGTGGCCTTGAGGAAGAGCTCCTCAGGTCCCAGTCAGATGTGCAAACACACTCCCCTCCGCTGGACTAATCAGGAAAAGGTCCCTTACATGTAGATGACAGAGCACAGACTTGATGCCATCTGAGTGGAGTGTGGACTGAGGTTTAGAGATCGTTATGTACTGTCCAGCAAAGGCCTTGGTCGGTCACAACTGACCCAATGGGCCCCCAGAAGCCCTAGGGAAGGGAACACGGATATGCCTGTGAATTTCTCAGCACGCTGGGCAAGCTTGCTGGCAACGAAAACAAACTCAGTGATGACCTCAGGAGGGATAGATGATCTCCAATTTAAGATCCAAGCTTCCTTGGCTTAGTCACAGACAAGGCAGCTTCTAGCAATGTTGGCTACTGATGCTTCTCTCTGCACAGTGTTGACCACTAGAGATGAAACAGAGCTGACAGGGCCTTTCTGTCCAGTCATACAGTGTATGAAAGAAACTGGAGTTTGAGGCTGGGGAGATCACTCGGTTGTTAAAGTGCTGGCTGCACAGGCATGAGGACCCGAGTTGGGATCCCCAAAACTCACATATAACCTGGTTATGGAAGCAAAATTCTGTAATTCCAGTGCTAGTGTGGAGGGTTCCCAGGGCTTACTGGACAGCCAGTCTAGGGGAAGCAATGAGCTCCAGGTTCAGTGAGAGACCCCCTGTCTCAAAAGATGAGCAACTGAGAACACTTGATATCAACCTCCAGCATACACAAACACACACATGCGCACACACATACATACACACACACATACAGAGAGAGAGAGAGACAGAGACAGAGAGAGGCAGACAGACAGAGTAGAGAAAGACAGAGACAGAACTGGAGTCTGGTACTAAACTTCACAGTATCAAAGTCTGGCCCCATTCTGTACAAACCACATAACTTTGGAAAAGTCAGACCCTCCCTTTGTAGAATGGTAATAATAGGATCTACCACTAAACACTGTCAGGGCACAATTAAGTGTTTCAAGTATTTCTCATTATAGTAAATCACCTCAATAATTAATGACTTAAAATAACTATTTCAAGAAATTAAAACTCAATTATCAGTTTGGCTTCTAGGTATGAATCTGAGAGAACTGTAAACACTGTCTCAGAGATATTTATAGATTCATACATATGCCACATTGGTCCTGGCAAGCCTTCCCATGGATGCAATGCAAACGTCCGTCAGCAGATGAACGGATGGACCCAGTACAGACACACACAGTTACACGTGATTCAGTCTTAAACACTTGGGACTTGTTTCGGACTGTAGAACTATTGTCCAATTCTACAACACGGATGAATTCTGAGGAACTCAACACTGAGTGACCTAAACCTATCACCAAGAGACAGGGATGGCACAATCCCACGTGCCTGAGATAGGTAGAGTAGTAATTCATACAAACAGGAAGTGGAATGTCTGCAACAGAAGCGGGTATGAACTGAGGATTGTGGGTAGGGGAGCCACATCATCTCGGAGACTTAAATCTTGAGTTCCCATGAAAGACATTCAGTGCTCAGACTGTCTCATTTGCCATCCTGGTAACTACCTATTAATATCTCTAAAATATATTCTTAACAGACCGCAGCTAACACCAATCTGAAAGCTAAGGACACCATAAAATGGCATCTGAAATCCTTACACACTACCACTCTGCATTCGCTAAACACTTGCTTTGTTATGCGATATGAGACTTTCTTTGTTCTGGAACTAGTAAAATCTCAAGAAACCACCTCCACAGTGGAGCATGGTATTTGGGGACCTGAACCTGTGTTCTGGGTCAGGGCCACTCATTTCTGATTCCCATATAAACTATCCCTTGTCCCCTTTGAGGGGAGAGCCGTGTTTCTGTGTTGATGGGGCAGTCTGGGAGTCATTGTCGTAGAGTTTCATTTTACTAGACAAAAAAAGCTTTTGGGGTTGGCTGCACTTCACTGTGAATGTGTACCAGCACTGAATGATGTACTTAAAAATGATTAACATGGTAAATTTTATATTATGTATGTTTTACCACAATCAAAAATAAAATAACCTTAAAAAATTAAATTAAAAAGCAACCATTATCTTGGCTCATCAGCCCATGGAACAGCAATTTGGACAGTGCCTTGCCTAAGGCCATCTGGTAGCTCAGCTGGGCCTGCGCTCTTCAAGATGGCCACTGTTGCCTAGCAGTGGCTTGGCTGTAGCTCAGGGATGGGTCCCCCCTCCTTCTAGAGAGTCTTTCATTCCAGGAATGGAAGAGATGAAGCAACAAAATCTCTTGAGACCTTTTCTTCCCTTGCAAATGACAAAAAGTCACACGGTTGGTCAAAACAGTCACAATCGCAGTCCAGACTTAGAGTCCTCTCTGACAAAAAAGCAGAGGGAGTCACCTCCTGGAGAGAAAGGCAGAGTTCAGATTCACTCAGCCAAGGGGCATAAGCCTGGGAAGTACCTCAGGGTCTTACGAAGGCACGACCACTTAAGTGACAGGATTAGAGTCTGGCACGGGCTGCACACTCGAGCAGCCACTGTTTGGTGTTTGCAGCTGTTACCATTCTTAGGCTTCCACAGGCTGGGATGTGAGTCAGGGGTAGCGTCCTTGCCTAACATGAGGAAAGGTCCTAGATTCTGTCTGAGAAGGAAGGACAGTGGGATCCCGAAACTTTTGCCAAATACCAAGCTGGAATCAGTTCCTGTGATGCTGAGTTAATTGTTAACAGACTCTAGAATCACCGGGGATAGGTAAGGTTCATCTTCACTGTGGACAAGACCATTCCTCAGTAATGGATCCTCAGCTGCATAAAACAGAGAGAGCAGACTGAACATCAGAATTCACTGCTCTGCCTGACTGTGGGGCTGACAGGACCGGCTACTTCAAGCTCCTGCCTTTCTCCTCTGCCGTGATGGATTGACCTTGAAGGAAAGGTGCGTTTGTCAAGGTCTTACCATTCTAGCAGCTTGAATAAGGATGCCTGCCACGTGTTCGCAGATTTGAATACCTGGCAGCCAGGGAGTGGCATTATTTGAAAGGATTGGTGTGTTCCTGGGCTCTGAAGTTTCAAAAAGCCCATCCCAAGCCCAGTTTCTCTCTTCACGCTGCCTGAAAATCTGGATATACGACTCTGAGCGCCTTCTCCAGCACCATGCCTGCTTTCTTGTCACCAGGACAATAATGAACTAAATCTCTGAAAGTGTAAGCAAGCCCCAAGTAGATGGGACTTTATAAGAGTTGCCGTGGTCATGGTCTCTTCACAGCAATAGAACCAGGACTAAGACGATCATCAACAGGAAAGACGCCTAAATAGTTCTCACCCCCCATCTCACTCCCGCCCCAGCACGCGCACCCATCCTGATCAGAGGGGAGAAGCCATCAGCACTCTATTTCACAACCAAAGTCTAAATAAATAAGTGCAAATTGCAAACTTTAATAATGCCAACCTCAAGTTTTCCCCATCAGCTGATGCAATTCAGGAGGCTCACCTAATCATAACTGCACAAAATTAAACTATTTTCCAGAGGCACTTGGACTTCCAGTGTATTTCCAGAGGATCCCAGGAGCTCAACTAATAAAAGATAATTGAAAAATAGCGTAGACCTTTCTCATGAACAATGTTTAGGTATTTTTTGCATCCTTCTTGCCTTCATTCTACTCAAGCTCCATAATTGTGGTTTTTGAACATAGCAGCAACAGAGGGAATAGAGACAATAAACAGCATAGGAGGGGGGAGTGTGACATTAAAATAAGCCAGGATAGGACCTCAAACTGTCTGTAGGAATTGGTTCAGCGTCTCATCTTAACATTTATACCTACCCTTCAAGGTTGGAGAGGAGTCATTGCTGAAATGTCATTGAATTTTCATTAGAGAAAGATAAAGGATCAAGTGGCTTTGCTTCCCACTGCTGTCTCTCGGGGTCCTGTGACCAGAACAAACAGAAGCTTATGGGCTGGGGCTTGTAAACCCACGCATCTATAAGCAAGACAGAGCCCTTGGGCGACCCGCTCATCTCTGATCTTCTATTTTCCAGGATGATGCAGGAAAGAATTTTCCTTTCTTCTGCTTTCTTCTTAGCTTCTGGCCTTTGGTCATGGTTGCAGAGGCCCTGGGCTCCTCCCTCTCAGTGCTGAGAATAGGTTCATAGTCACATGAAAATGCCCAATGTGTGTGCTGACATTTCACAGCTCACTCTGCCATCCTGACCTTTCCATACAAGGAAGGGAAGTGAGGGCTATGAGCATCTCTCTCCAGTCGGCCATGGTCCCTGCGGACCTAAGTAGCGCTCCTGCAACCAAGAAACAAAAGCCACATGGGACGACTGTCCACACAGAGATGGCAAAACTCAGGTGTGATCCTGCAGGATGGCACTTCCTGCTTAATCAGGCCCTGGGGAAGGACACACCTACCAGCCTTATGACAGCAAGTGAGGGCGGGTTTCTGAGCGCTTCATCTAGCTAGGGCGACAGCACATGGTCACTTGTGTTTTGACAGAGACTCACAGGCTGGCAGGGAGGTGGGAAATTTTTATCCTGAATTAAGAATGGCTTCAGGGGCTGGAGAGAGGGCTGAGAGGTTAAGAGCACTGGCTGCTCTTCCTGGGGCCCTGAGTTCAATTCCCAGCAACCACAGGGTGGCTCACAGCCATCTCTAATGGGATCTGGTGCCCTCTTCTGGTGTAAGGGTGTACCTGCAGATGGAATACTCATCTATACATCAAATAAATAAATAATTCTTTAAAAACATAGAATGGCTTTCGAGAGGCTCAGAATGGAGGCTGATATAGCAGGAGAGAGCCAGTGAAGGAGGTGTGGCTACTTTGTGATTGGCCAGATTTTCTTTAGCTGCGCATAAATTGTATGTAGGAACAAAAACAAAACGAGAAAGCCACCACTTACACGCTTGCACTTGTTAATCAAGACCTGGCCATCTACAGCCAATTATGCAAGTTTTTATTTGGCTACTGTTAGTAGGACAGAGCAACCTGAATTCCTCTAGGCCTAATCCCCACAGCTCCTGGGGTATCACCTCAGGAGCAAGGAGCGGATTCCCAGGCAGGAGGCTGCCAGCTGGTTTGCACCTGTAACTCCAGGGCTAGGCAGAGGCCTGGGATTTGCCAGCCAGCCAGTCCTGCTGAAATGGTGACTCAGAGTTCTGCAGGTTCTCCTACATGAACCATTCATCAAGAACAAGTTCTGCCTACAGGTCGATCTGATGGAGGCATTTTCTCAGTTGAGGTTCCTCTTCCCACACAGAGCTTCTTTCACAAGGTTCCCAGACCACCTATGGGTTAGTCCGATTGATACAACATTTGAGAAAAGGTTGGACTGTGTGTCAGATTAACAGAAGGGCTGGGGTGTGAGAAGCCTGTGGAGACAAGGTGTCTGTTATTGGAATGGACTATTCTTTCAGGCATCATGATCTGGTTCATACTGAGGAGGGTACAGGCTCTGCTTTAAACCTGGCACTTCGGAAGCATGATACCCTCTAACATCCCTGAGAGGTAAGCACAGTTCTATAAAATAGTCCGGGTCTGCATTCCAAAGGGTAAAGCCATCCCAAGCCAGGGCAAATGCACTTTGCTACAACAGACATCTTTCTTCCTTGACTGCTAACCTCAGTGCTATAGGGCCTGAGTATAACTGCAGCTGACTGGTGTTTATCTGCAGATGCACTCTTTGCTAACGAAGTCATACAATCAAACGCCCTGCACGTGAGCATCGGCACTGCAGACTTACATGATTCCCCACGTGTCAGCACAGATTCCAGAAAACACACCTCTTGCAAGGAGATAAGCACAGCATTTCCCAAGCTTTTCACGTAGTCAAAGCTGTAAACCAGCTGCAGACAGATGAGAGACAGGTAGGAGGGTGGGTAGGCAGATGACAGATAGACAGACAGACAAGTAGATAGACAGATGATAGATATAGATAGATGGCAGATAGATAGATACATAGATACATATATGATAGACAGATAGATAATGGATAGACAGAGACAAGTAGATAGATAGATAGATAGATAGATAGAGCGAGCAGATAGATGATAAACAGATAGATAGACAATAGACAGATAGACGATGAATAGACAGACAGACAGATACTTTGTATATACAATATTACATGGAATCCTGACAACAAAGAATCCTGGAAACATACCAGTGAGTGAGTTGATGTTGCTGATTAATACCCCCACACCACTTCACAATTGGAAACCAGTAGTGAAGCCAGCTGAAATCTTTCAGAAGGTAAAGGTGCCGGCAGCCAAGCCTGATGACTTGAGTTTGATTCCTGGGACCTATGTGGCATCCAGAGAGAACATGTTCCTACGTTTTGTCCTCAGAACTCCACACATATCATGACATGTACATGCCCCCTACACAGACAGAGGCATATATACACATACACAGGTACTCATATGCTTGAGCACACACACACACACACACACACACCAGTGACAAAGGTCTTTGGGGATTTCTCCCTAGTGAGCTTTACAATATAAGCTCGACACTTACGCCATCAATCTCAGGATAGCATGCTACACTGCTGCTGAAACCATTGCAGCAGGTGAGCATTAAATGCCCGTCTGTGACACAATGACACCATCACACCTCTCAGGATTAAATCCCAAAACAACATCTCCAGACATCTGCTGAGTGGCCCCTGTGCTGGGTGGGTACAGGCAGCACTGGCCTCGGGTGCTGCACTGGCCAGAGAAATACAAGTGTGCACTGTTGTGTGAATTCTAGTTGGTCTTAATAATAAAAACCCAGAGTCCGGTATCTTGGGGTAAATGCTGGAAAGATCAGAGAAGTAAAGCCACCAGAGAGTCTTTTTACTGCTACCGAATCCTCAGACCAAAGGGTGATTCTGTCCCTAGGAACCCTCAGACTGAATGCTGTGAGCTCCTGTCTCCTCTCCCCTTCTATTCCTCTCTGCCCAGCCACATCACTCCTGTCTCTACCTCCCTAGTGCTGGGGTTAAAGGATCCCATGTGCTGGGACCACCTTTGTGTGAGCTCTGTTTCTCTTTCAGACAGATTCAATCTCATGTAGCCCAGGGTGGCCTTGAACTCACAGAGATCTCTCTGCCTCTGTCTCCCGAGTGCTAGGATTAAAGGTGTGTGCCACCATTGCCTGGCTTCTATGGCTAACTAGTGTGGCTAGCTCCACACTCTGATCTTCAGGCAAGCTTTANCTTTCAGACAGATTCAATCTCATGTAGCCCAGGGTGGCCTTGAACTCACAGAGATCTCTCTGCCTCTGTCTCCCGAGTGCTAGGATTAAAGGTGTGTGCCACCATTGCCTGGCTTCTATGGCTAACTAGTGTGGCTAGCTCCACACTCTGATCTTCAGGCAAGCTTTATTTGTTAAAGCATAAACAAGATACCACCACAGCACACACACAGGCACCTTCAACAGAGCAGGATGAAAGCCATGAGGCAGATGGATCTGGAAGTTCTTGGGCATCTCCAGGGTCAGAGTGACTGATTCCTCATGGAATGGAAGGGACAGTAAGCACTCAGCAATGGTGTCCCCACCACACAGGACATTTACAGCCAGTGTCCATCTCAATGGCTAAAGGCCAGGTGAGGCAACGGGCATTCCGAGGAGGCCGAACAGGTCTAAAGTCGCCTGTCAATCTGAGCCATGACTTCATATTTATAATTGCATCTGACTTTGGTCATAAAGTCAACCATTTCTTTCTTTTCCTTTGGAAACAAGACAGCAGTATTGACACCAAATATTTTCTCAACATGATCAAGAAATACTTTCCCTTCATCTTAAACATCAGTTAAGTTCAGCTCCAGAACTGGAATTTTTCCCTGGTGTTTCGAATTATTGATATCTTATAGAATCCCACTTTCCAGTCCCTGGATTGCTATTGCTTGTGTCTGTATTTGTTTTGAACTTGAAGAAAGCGTAAGCAGTGACAACAGGGAGACAGGGTGGAGGGTCATCCTGAGGATGAACACAGCCCCCGTAGGACGATGATCTTGTCTCTGACTTCCCACAGAGGCCCAGGCTACACATAAATCACAGACATACTTTGGAGACAAAGTGAATTCTCCCTTTCATAAGAAACACACAACATTAAGACAAATTTTAATATTCCACACCCTCTACTATCAGCTGGACAAGAAGAAAACCCAATTGCAATGTTTTATTTCCACAGTCTGGGGGCAACTGATTTACTTCCATCGGGATTGTTCATCTATCAGGACTGAAAACATAAATGTCAGGGAGTCCATAATATATGTGTACCAATAAAGTCATTAGTTATGCCTCCATACCACAGCGAGAGAGGAGACTTTGTCAGCCGTCATGAGCATCAAATACATAAATTACACTAAAGAAAAACACTCAGTGGCATTCCCAGGGGCTAGTATGTGGGTGGGTGGAAAGAGTCAAGTCGGGGTACTGGGCTCTACCAGGGCTCAGTATCTACCAATGCGGGAGGAAACGGCCGCGATCAGGTCGTAAGCCTGTTTTCATAGGGCCTCTCCATGTCCTGTTAGTTCAATCTGTCATCGTTCCCTAGACACATGCAACTTATTAGCAGACGACTGCCCCACTTTGCCGCAAGCTATTATCTAAGTAATATGATTCCCTTTCAAAACGAGCAAGCGTAAACCAGGCTCTTTAAACAAAGAGGCACGAACGGCAGAATAAACCGTGATGCAGCCAAGCTGCCTTCAGTGCCCTTAAATGTCACCGTGGAGGGTAGTGGACGGTTGGGGGATCTTTCCCTCCCTTAATGGGTCTGTTTTCCTCTTCACATTTGCTCCTGGTCGCTTGCTCACTTCTATTGATAGCGAATTCCAGAAAAGAATCTCCAAGGTACACTCAAATAGTGCATCACTCAAATACACTACAGGAGATGAACACGGAAACTAAAGTCACAGGGTCCTAATTGGGAAATGTGTAAAGTCCACATCTTGGGACGGGAACTATGGAAGGCATGCTCCCTGAGAAGAGGGCGTGAGATTCAAATGTCTGATTGAATCTGGTTTCAGGGAAGTTGGCATCCTTTTTGTTGCCATCATGACAGATGTTTCAGTAGCCTGAAGTCAGATTACTTTGTTCTGAATAAGCAGGCGAGTGCTATCTATCAGAAGACAAAACTATGAGTTGAAAAGAGTAAAAATAGAGGCCCTTGGAAGAACACAGGAGTGTCACTCTGGTGGCTGCTTCTCGGCCTGTGTTCCCACAAGCGAGGGAGCAGCTACCTGTCCTGCTACCTCCCTGTCCCACAGTACCAGGCTGGCATCCACACTGCCCAAAATAAACAGTGCCAACCATGCTGAGTCTTCTACCATCATCTGGTGTCCAGGATATCATCAGCTTCACTGGTAGAGGACCACACCTAGGCTACATCTAGAGATCTCCCTGTTTTACAGAACTCACCATCTTCCAGACAAAGATGGAGAAAGCAAGTCTAGTTTTAACGCGTGGAAAGAGCCGCCCTGCCAAGGAGAACTTTTTATTGAGCTGATTTCGGGGAATTCTCTCTGCCCATATAAGTCCTCTGTCCCCTTAGAGATTTACTAAGAAGATTTTAACAACCAAAATCGATCTCCGCCATGAGAAATCTTTTGTTTCATAAAATGTAGAGGTATTTGTTATAATCTGTTTGTGTTGAGCAGAGAATCGATGTGCCATTATTTAATGCAAGAGACCAAAATATTTCAACCAGGGGACAGGCAACTTGATGTCCAGCTTATATATATATATATATATATATATAAAACTTATCACAAAAAGACAATGTTGATTCTAGCACTATGGCTCTGCGTGTTTACCTGCACTCTATGTAAAGGATCCAGTCTCCACCCTTTCCCAAGTTCTTCAATGAATACTTACTGAGCTTTAACCTTAGATCAGCACTGTCACCCGGACCAGAAATAATGTTCAGTAAAACCTTCTCCCTGCTCTCAAATGCAGCGCAGAGTCTGAGGCGTGCTGTCGGGCAAACACAAGGATGACAGCGCAGCATTCTTCCCCGACCCAGCAAGTACGATCTTCCTGGAGAAGACGGTCTGGAGTGAACTCTCGGCGGTCCAACAAAAGCTCAACAGGCAAAGTCTAGGATGAGGAAGGATGTCAGGAGAGAGTGGGTTTCTGCTTCAAGTGGGGTGAGATGAGCTCTGATGGCTGCTGGTAGGCAGAGCACGCTGGGCTAGGTAGGGCTGAGGTTTTAAAAGATTCTTAAAATGGTTTATATTATTTCTTCTCCTGTGTACATGTTGGGAGGATATGTGCGTGTGAATCCATTAAGTCTAGAAGAAGATACTGGAACCCTCGAAGCTAGGGTTAGATGTGCTTGTGAGCCATGCAACTGTGAGCAGCAGGAACTAAGCTCCTTGTCTTCCACAAGAGCAGGGAGCAGTCTTAACTGCTGAGCAATCGTTCCAGCCTCAAGTTGAGAAAATTCATAGTGAATCAAGGATGCTTTGACTTTGACCATAACCTTGGCTCATCTTCTCATAGACTCCTACAGAGAAACCTAAAAAGTTCATCAGGGCCTTAACAGCGATGCATGGACCCAGGTTTGGAAAATGTCACCACTGAAGAGTGAAGCAAGAGAGACCACCCAGAAAAGTCTGTGCGATCTATTATTTGAGGGGACGCTGATGCCACTGTTAATAATGAGGAGAATGGAAGGGTAGATTAGTTGACTTGGAAAGACATGAAGTTGCTAAATACTCCAGAGAAGAAAGTTCCACTTGTTCTTAAGAACCAGTGGACAGAAAGGCATGATCTTCTAGCAAAGTATAGATTCTTAACTGGGTGGACAATGGCAGGATAGTCGTGTGGATTCATAGATACCAGGCCTTGCCTGGTGCTTCCAGATGGATATTGACAAATTTGAACACTGAGAGAGAGAGAGAGAGAAAGAGAGAGAGAGAGAGAGAGAGAGAGAACTTACATGACAGTCAGAGGTAGAAATGGAAAATTCAGGAGGAAACCCCATGACCAGTCACAGGGCCAAGAACATTTGATCAACACAATCAAAGTTCATGTCAACCATGGCAAGTTACATGAGTGTCTTGGGGACAGGATGCAACAGAAGCTCAGAAAGTCACAGCCAGATTCAGAGCTGCTCTCCTGTATTTAGAAGTCCAACTCTCTAAACTCAACTTGGCTTTTCACCAGGTTAATAGAGACCAAGCCTGTGTACAAACTCACAGGAACATCCAACCTATGGACATTGTGATGCAGCATTGCCATACACAAGTTTATTGGGCCACACTCATTTCTCCTGAAACACTGTAGCCTCAGGAGCACGTTAGACATACATGGATAAAGCACCATGGGGTCTGAGTCCATTAGAGACAGAAATGACATTGTGTCAGATCATGTCATAGAAAACATCACTGTACCTAGCCCATAGCTCCCCCAGGGTAATTACCAACATGCACTCAGCAACATATGGTAGACTTTACCGCTTCGGCCTCTCACACCAGAAAATCCCCACAGTGCACACAGAGGGAGTTTGTTCCAGTGCATGGGCAAATGCCTCCTGAAGGGCAATGTCTCTAGCATTCTCTGTGCTGCAGAGACAGCCTGGAGAAAGGAAGGACCCGGCAGGGATCTCATCCTGGAATTCAGAGCATCATCCTCGTAAGAACCAGCATCCCAGGATGCTAGAGAGAAGACGCAGTGGGTAGAACGCTTGCCGTACCCATGTAAACCTGGATGAGGTAGTATGTACCTTTGGTGAGATAAGAGGGAAAGACAAGCTAGATCATGGGCTAGCTTGTCTGGTGTATGTAGTAGGGAACAAGAGAGCTGGTATCAAACACGGTGAAGGATGAAGACTAACGCCCAAGATCGTCCTCCAACCTGAACATGCACACCATGGTATACACACAACTCACATACATAAACACACACACAGCTCACATACATGAACACACACAGCTCACATACATGAGTACATGAACACACACAAGCCACATACATGAACACACAACTCACATACATGAACACACAACTCACAGACATGAACACACACAACTCACATACATGAACACACACACATATGCATATACAGATTCTACACACACACACACACACACACACACACATCAGTGCTTCCTGTTTCATCTCACTGTCTATGATCTCAGAAATGTGAGGAGCAAGGATATTGTAGAAAGAGAAGATGGGGAGTTTACTCCACTGTGGAACATTCAGCCGTGTCATGGGCCAGGAATCAAACTACAAAAACCAAGTGTCTCGTTGGACCAAGCGAGCCCCGAGGCAGAAATCAGCCTCCCCATTTCACAGAGGAGAAAGCAACTCTCAGAATGATGGAAGCCGGGAGAGTGTCTCCTTGCCTTTTCTTACTTAGAGCCACGTGACTTTAGGCAACATGGCCTATTAAAACTCAAGGCACAGTTTCCCTTGCCAAAAGGGAGGCCAATGATATTGCCTGTGTTCTATGATTAATTTTGAATTAAGCACCAAGTTCATGCAGATACTCAGTGCCTGAGACAGTACACTCCACATGTAACAGAAGTCAAACGCTTGTTATAATTAAAATACCAGCAATGACACCATTGCACTAACAACAAATACCACATTGTTATTATTTTAAAATGACAAAGCTAAGACAAGAACAGGCATGTCTTTTTTTCCTCTAAAGTCCTTACTCTTAGTTCGGACATTTGTATTGTACTCTGTAGCTAATCAGAAAGGAGGAGCAGGAGGAGGTGGGTACAGGGAAGGAAGAAAAAAAGAAAGAAGGGGTGAAGGGAAGGGGAAAGCAGAAGCATGGAAATTGAAAGTTAAATATTTGATAAATGCTGATATATGTGGCTATAAACATAAAAATGATATTGCATATGAACTTTCTTGCAGAAAATGCTGAGAAGCCTCTCTCCATTTACGAGAGGTAAGGCATGCTTCCCTGGGTTCCTCGGGGCTGCGCTTCATTGAAGATACTATGTTCTGCACCTCTGTATCCCCAGCCACAAGCGCAGACGCTGGTGTGCAGAAGGCACTCAATATAAAGACCTATCGACTGAGTGTCAGCAGGAGGTTCTGATGCACACTGAGCACAGCTACTCAAGTGTGCAAGGCCCTGCCATGCAGCAGAGATGCTCTCGAGACCCACTTGTAAATGTATTCTCAAAGCAGGGCCTGCTGGTACCCAGAGGTCTGGGCTAAGTCATTCAGGGTCAAGGAAGGCAGATGCTATTTACACTAATGCTGAAAAATCCAGAAGTTCCGCCACACAGGAATGATGACGTTGGTATTTGTTAGACAATAATTTCGACCTTCACATCCTGCCACACAGACGATTCGATCCATGGTGCCTTTTCAACCTCCTTTCTGGACTACAACTAATGGGAAAAATCTATTTCTGCGAGTAAACGGGATTTAAGATCACAATGTCATTTCCTCTCTTCCCTGAGAAAAACACACATAAACATAAAGCAAAGTAACTGAGGTTTTCTTTTAAATTCTCTGCCAGTAGGGGAGTATTATTAAAGAGGCAGAACAGTTTAGATTTTCCCCACAAGGTACTGAAAGAGCTAGCAAGATTTCAAAGCATGTATCCTAGAAGACCTTTGAATTGATGGATTTAACCGTGCATGAAATTAAAATGAGGTGTTATCTTAAAAAGCTAAATTTATTTTAGTACAATTGGAGGATTTTAATATATGCCCAAGGCTGACTGTTCATCAGAGGTGGCATTTGAAAAATAACAAAGGATGATGCTAATATTTCTGGCCTAACAAGATTTCTAATTTATGGCGCAGGGACAACCTAAAGTGCTACTGATTTGTCCTCCCACACTGGAACTGATGACAAAGCGTTAATTTTTACACATCACAGAAATTAAGCATAGCTTTCTGCTGCATTATTGACCTATCCTGGACACAAAATGGCTCTGAGGAAAGAAACCATGAGGCAGCCAAGCTGCAGATCTGAGAACATGGCAGATTTCATCAGGGAGTGCCTGACAACTGCCAACAGGGATGAAAGTCCTGCCTTGAGGAGGTACTGCTCCTGCTGAGTGTGGGGGGAACTGAGAAGACAGAAAATAAAACCCTGAGAGGGGGCAGTATACCAAGAATGACTCATCTCTCAGACACAAAACAAAGCCAGGAGGGTGGCACACTCCTGTAAGCCCAGCATCATGGGCATTATGGCAGGATGACCACCTCAGCTCAATGCCAGCCTGCTTGTGTAGTGGAATCCTGTCCTCACAGCCACTAGGGCAGGTAATTGAAGCTACAGCGGTAGGATTCCACAGGGGGCGAGACCTCAGATACACTCAGACATCTTCAATCAAACACTCCAAACACTTTATGAGAGCCTCCAGATGACCAGTATCCTTCAGGATGTTAGAGATAGATCATATCAGACAAACATCCTGATTATGCAAGGTTTAAATGTTATTAGAGAAAAACAGAAAAACATATATACACGTGTGTGTATATCCTCAAGTAAAGACAAAGAAAAGACAAAAGATGTGAGAGACCGATGGTATTACAAGTGAAAACTGGAAAGGAAGTGACAGCCAATTGTGCAGAGAGCTGTAGAAGTGTGTGCCCCAGAAAAAAATATGGCAAAGATGGTCACTCAAAGTGGGGGGAAGCTTCCAGAGTGATTCCTGATGGCCTCTGGTTATAGTTCTGTATAGGATTTCTTTCAAATGCCTTGTCTTCCCCACGGACATTCTGAGAGGCAAATGGTCCATCAACACAACCACAGACAGTAAGCACTCACTGGAACTCTCTTTGGGAGGCAATAAAACATGACAGGGTCCTTGAACTCTGTTTCTACAACACTGCTCTTTCATAAGAGTGTCAGCCTCCAGGCACACCTGAGCTCATCTTCTCAGGAGATGGTGATGGGTGGTGGAGGTGGATGATGTCATCAGGTGGGATATGCCAGGGAAGGTGGGTAGGCCCCTGGCAGAGTTCAGAGTTTTCTCAACTCTCTAAAGCAGTTACTAGCTTGACAGCACAGGTGACCAGAGGTCCACCAGTCTATAGGCCAGTGTGTCTTCAAGGTTCCTGGAGAAAGAAGTGAGGTGATGTTGCAGGATTTTTGTACACTGTGTGAAGATGTGTCATCATGAATGGTTTAATAAAGAGCTGAATGGCCAATAGGTAGGAAGAAGAGAATAGGTGTGACTTCTGGGGAGAAATAGGAACTCTGGGAGGAAGAGAGGAGATGCCAGCAAGACACTGAGGAAGTCAGACATACAGAATGTAAGAGAGGTAAAAAGTCACGTGGTCGAACACAGATTAATAAAAACTGGTTAATTTAACTTGTAAGAGCTAGTTGGGAACAAGCCTAAGCTAAAGGCCAAGCTTTCATAACTAATAAATCTGTGTCATTATTGGGGAGCTGGTGGTCCCCAAAGAAAGTCCAACAAAAAGGACTCACTCTAGGGTGAAGAAACATGGCTTTACAGGGAGAGGGACTGCACAGGCCATGTGATGTAGCATTTTCTGCTTTAGGATCAAATAGTTTCACTAAACAATGATACTGGGAAACTAAACCATAGCAAAATTCTTTGTAATTAACACATGCAGTTGTAGCTAACAAAACCCAAATCAAATTTGCTTAATCATAATAAAGGTTTGTATCTTACACAGTACTGTGTGTGTGGACACGGACAGGGGCGTCTGTCCCATACAGTGTCACTGGAAATCATTGTATCCTAAAAGCACGCACATGCCCCTAACATCCCGCCACAGCCTCTGTTTCTAGGCAGAGCTGAGGAGAACACATAGAGGACAGTGTGGCATGTCATTCAAACCCTGACGGTCAGCATCCGCGACTCTACCCAATGACACTTGACAGCAAGTTAAACAACAGCTGTGTGCCAGGAAGAGAAAGAAGGAAACGCATTATCTTGGCCACTGTCACACACTTAGAACCCATGGGGCCCAGGCCAGCCTTCATCCCTGAAGTCACACATGTGCTCATTCCGTTGTCCCTTGTGAGCACATGCAGGGGATTTCACAGCTTGCCAAGCATCTCCAGCATGAAGCGCATCCCTGTGTCAGTCTCTCGGCGGCCTTCTTCCTCCTTCCTTGTCTTAGGTCCACCAGCATCCACAAATGCTCAACATCCTGACCCAGATCTCACAAACTGGAACAGAGCACCACAGGCCAGGCTGCCTTTGCTAGTCAGTCTTTTTGTTTGATCAGCTTCCTTACAAACTCCTTGGAACAGTTCATGATTGGTCCCCAAAAACTTAAGAGTTGTGGATCACACCTACATTTCAAAATGACCTGAAATCCTTCCAGTATTCTTAACTGACATTTGCTGTGGGAGCACATTTCGCTCCTTCAGCCATAGCATTTAAGATATGGTGCTGTGGGCTTTCCTTCTGCTCCTTCAGCCAATAGCCTTCAAGATACCAGCCCACTTGGGCATGG
>LOJH01015503.1:3619-15856 GCA_001685095.1 Ellobius talpinus | reverse complement strand
AGTTCCAGGACAGGCTCCAAAGCTACAGAGAAACCCTGTCTTGAAAAAAAATTAATTTAGAAAATCTGGAAAGAAAGAAGCCAAGCTAAGGCCAGGGCATTAATAAGTAAGAATAAGCAGGGGCTGGATGAAGAGATGGCTCAGCGATTAAGAGCACTGACTGCTTTTCCAGAAGACCCAGGTTCAATTCCCAGCACCTACATGGCAGCTCACAAGTGTCTGAAACTGCAGTTCCAGGAGACCTGACACCCTCACACAGACATGCAGACAAAACACCAGTGCACATGAAATAAATGAAATATATATACACACACATACATACACACATACATACACACACATACATACACACATAATAAGCCTCCGTGTGTGATTTATTTGGGAGCTGGGTATTGGGCCCCCCAGAGGGCCACAGAAGAAAACTCTGCACAAGAGGAGGTGTGCGTGGACAGTGGAACACGACTCACCTTTCATCCACATCCTGGAATAAGCAGTTTGGTGTATGGGTTGTTGTGAAAATTCTCTTCTCAGGAGGAATCCTCGGGGCTGCAAGAACAGAATTTCCACTTCTAAGAAACACATAGTTGTTTTGACTAGGGAAACCACAAGGGTGGAGAGTAACGTGCAGCCACTGAGAAAATGAGAAGGCAGACTGAACAACAGAGCCACCATGGTGAAATCAAGGCGAACCCCAACCAGCTGGCCACTCGCAGCCTCCTCAACTTCTCTGGGGTGGCCAACGGGAGTTGCCATGCTCCCTGAGACACGTGGACCCAGGACAGAAGGCTGCCATCATGGTTTGTAAGATGAAGCTACAATGACCTGAACTAACTGCCTTTAGAAAATGAGTTACAAGTCCTAAGTCTGGAGTTTGCCAATGCCCTTGCCCTGGAAAACTTGACAGTTTCCAGGGAGGCCAAAGACAATACATTCCACACAGAAGTCATATATCCAGTGTGCTCCTCACCATCAGATTCTAAAATCCTTGGTTCTTGAAAGCCCCTTATAATTTGGGGTTGGAAGTTGTTCCTCCTCTCTACATTCTTAATGAACATGTGGAAGAGCAAGTTCTGGATGCAGATATCCATCTATACTGTGTTATATATACATCCCTGTGTTAGAGAAAACTGTTGGCTGTCACTTTTAGGAAGAGTTTTGTAAACAAAACAAAAACCTCTCAGCTCATCAAAAGATTACAATTCCAGGGAAAATAGTCTAAATGCTCCTGTGGTAGGGTGGGGCTACCCCTCAGGGGATCTGAAGTCCTGTGACTCCTGAGTTGACACACAGAAAATAAACAGCTTCAGGCTAGGCCTTGGATTATGCACAAGGAGGCCTGGTATCAGAAAACAGTTGCTTAAGAGTTGCTAAGAAGGCTATCACAAGGATGGCACAGCTTCCCTTGGGCTCCATAGAAGAAGCCTGATTGTCAGGAGGCAGGGTAGCCTAAGGAGCCCTTAATGGTGGGACAGCATTAGAAAGGCTGGATGGCCATAGGCTGAGCTGCAGGGAAAGCCAGGCAGAGGGAAGTGCAGAGTGAAGACTCATGGGTCAACAGAAACCACAGTTGGGAGGGAGGCAGTCCAGTTGGAAGTCAGGATGGGCCAAGGCAGGAACAAAGATGGCCCAGCACTGCAGGCTGAGGGAGTTAAGTGTGGTTCTGGGGATACTGAGATGTCATGAAGCAGAGGCAAGGATGAGGGACAAAGATGGGAGGGATATGGGGCCTCAGACCTGTCAGAGCTGGTGCCACTTTGTAGATCAAAGGCAGCATAACTAGGGGACGGGAGAGGGGACATGGAAATGGATAAAGCTACCTTCAGCAGCTGTGGGGAGAGCCAGGTAGTAAAAAGAGGAAGTTAGGGAAGATGGAGGCTGAGAAGGTTAGGGAAAGGCCAAGGCGGATGAGCAGCTAGGTACTTTTTAGACATCATGTATGAACTACAGGCAAGAAGGATGGGCTAACATGGGTGCTCCCCGGTCAGGCATGGCTGTACCTTCATAGCCCGAGTGTACCCTCTCTGCCAGTAGCAGGCAGCAGAGTTGGCTCTCGGTACCCTGCTGCTCTTGCACCTTGACCAGGTAGGGTGTCATGCGGAAGGGCTGGTAGCGAATCTCATTCTCGTGGTGTTTCCCAACACTGTAGAGAGAGGAGTGTGGAGAGGAGTAAGGGTCAAGGTTCTGAGTCATGACAAAGAAAAGTCTTGGCCTGCTAGCTAGCTCCACCCCTGGCTGGTAGTTAGAGCTAAGCAATTCTTCCATTTGTTGGACCAGATGCCAAGAATGCTGAACCAGGCCGCCACAGCAAAGCCTCTGGTGGGAACCTAGGCCATACCAGAGGCAGCACACATCTGTACCCACTGGAGAAGCTGGCCAGTGTCCACCCTTAAGCCTTCTCCATTAGACCCACATTGAAGGGTAAATGATCAGAGTCCATACAATGGGCAGTAGGAGGTCTTCCAGCCTTTCTCTTGAGCAATTTGGAGCTAGATTAGGGCAAAGCAACTGGAAAAGGGAAGTTGCGTCCTTAGAGAGATTCTGGACCCTACTCTTCTCGGGGTCATGGCTGACATTGTCCTGGATGCTCAGGTGGTTACAAAGAGCCTGCAACGAACACTGTGATGCTAACTCAAAAAATGCAAGTGCACGTTTAGGGCTACATACACTGCCTGGCCCATGGTCCTAGGGAATGTCTTCCTCAGCAACAGAGGGCCAGTGTGGAGACTCTTTTTTGGGGGGGGTAGGGAGGGAGGCAGGGAGCAGGTTGACTTACCCACTCCCTTTGCACAGATATCATGTAACTCATTCAAGTGAGATTCCACAGAGGCTCTGTAGAAGCTGTGTCAGATCTCACTCTCAGATCTGGGGGACGGGCAACACATCCACCTCCAATTCTCCTACAAGTACTGGTAGGGGACTGTCTGTATTGTTTTCTGAGTCAGGAAGACTGGACACTAGACTAGACTTACCTGACACGGCAGAAAAAGGATTTTTCCTCCATGCACTCTTGAGTGAAAGAATCTGCAAGAAAAAACCCAGAGTCATTTACCCAAGTCAACAAACACAGGCTCAGACTGAGGTGTAACCGTGAGTGGGCCCTAGTACAAATGAGTCCTTCATGGTGCTTTTCTAGTTGATACAGCTCCAAAGTGTGCTGGGCACCCAATCAGACTCTCCTACGAGCTACAGCCAGGGCTGTAGAAAAGTTTTGTTTTTCCTTTTGGAGACAGGGTTTTATTAAAAGCCCTGGTGGGCCTGGAACTTGAGGCATTCCTTCACCCTCTGCCTCTCTACTGCTAGCATTTCTGGCAAGAGCTACCAAATGTGTTTAAAACTCCCGAATGGTGCACAGTGGTGGCTACTGATACACTGGCAGCTCAGCCCCAGAAGACACACTAGTGTGTGTACCCAGAGATAAATCCCTGAGTGTTTATACCGCCGTTTCTGAAACGCTTGCTTCTAATATGACTGACTCAAAGCATTTGAAAATATCAACTTCACTTTAACATTTACAGAGTCGTGGGAAATGGGAGCTCACTGGACCTCACGTCAGGGAAGGGGAAGCAGGTGTCTCTATAATAGTTTGAAGGTTAAAATGACCTTAGACTTTAGCTTACACACAGTATTTCTTTCATTCAAAAGAAAAGAAACACAGGAAATGACTGGCAACAGAAAGCGATACAGAATTGCCAGCCTGCAAAGGCCCCCAGGAAAGGCCCTCTTTCCTAGCTAGCCATGCTCTGGCATCTCTTTCTGGAGAGGCAGCCCAGACTGCTGAGCTGTCCATCCACCTGCCAAGCTACTTCCTCTCCACAATCCTGACCATGCCCCCATAACTCACACAGCAAATGTTTAACGGTCTGCCCAGTCTCTGGGTTTAGGAAGAAAGTAGACAACCTCCTTCAGAGGAAACCCTCAAACAAAAGATGCATCAACCCCAGGCTGCCTACTGAAGGGGTTAGTTTGTCATGCTGGTGAAGGACGTAGTGGCAGTGTCCACCTCTGATGCTGACAGAACGGGAACAGGGAGGAGAGGAACTGATGGCGGGAAAGGTCCTCAAGCTGTCCTCAGAGTCTAGGTGGTGATGACAAGGGTGGAAAAGCCGGTGTGTAAGCGGAGATCAATGGCTTGCCAGCAGACAGCTCCCAGTGACAAGGCCAGGGCAATCGGAGTGCTGTCCTTGTTCTTCTGGCTCCTCGGAAGCTACAGTCTTTAGTATAGCTTCAGCTCTGGGCATTAAAGCTCATAAGGCTGTGATCAGCAGGCATGTGTGGACATTCACTATGGAACTCTTTTGCTGTCTAGCCCTGTCTATGATGGCGGAGGCTAGCTCGCCCTCAACCCTCCCCCAGTGGCAGTGTTGTGACCCCTCTCTCCCAGGGTCAGAGTCTTTTGCAGAGTCATTTGCAGAACAAAACACAGACTTGCAAAGTTTAACCACAAGAGGCCTATAGCCAAAAGGGCAGGAGAGAGGGGCTGCCAGTGCAGTAGCACCCAATGGACACAGTAATCCAGTCCCAAGAGAACAAAAGCACACCTGCCAATCCATCCGAGTTACCCCTTAAAGAAGTCATTCGGCATTCCACAAGTGACCCTAACGTTCAGCATGAGTTTTAAAAGAGTAGCCCACATCTAGACCACAGGTGGTCCATCTGGCTTGCCATAGCTCATGCTCGTCTCCCAATGCAAACTATAATCAATTCCATCCCATAATCTCTGGTGTCAACCTGAAAGTCAAAAGGCCAGGTGTGAGTGTGAGCTCAAACCAATCATCTGCCCTACAGTGAGAGGGTGTGGGACAGGCACGCTGTTCCAGAGGAAGGCTGGCCAGAAAAGGGGGTGACAGGCCTCTAGCAAGTCTGAAATCAGGGCCCACAGACCTTGTCCTAAAGCTGTAGGATCATCATGTTATCCCAGGGACCACCTCCTACACATCTGGTATGGGCCCTCAAAGCACCAAGTAGTCCTGCCCCGTGGCTTGCTGGGCTCAGTACAGTTTTGGCTGTTAGGGTTGCCTGTGGTTTTCCTGGGATGTGTGGCTGGCCTCTGGTGGCTCTGCTGCTCTGGTTTCCCAGGGTGGCAGGCAGCCCCTGTCAGCACTGCCTAACACAGTCTTGGTGATATTCTCTGCAGCAGCTCTGCCCTGTGGCCGAGGAAGCTATGCCTTCCTGCCTGCAGAATCAGCCTCACAAGGACACTGCCAAGGCTTATGGCTTATACTCCCTGGAGGAGTGAGGGCTGCACCCTCAGCACAGGGGCCACAGCCGGAGCTGGAGAGAGCAATGTGTGGATGCAGGGATCAGAGGCATCCTTGAAGATCTCTGATGTTCCTTTGGGGCTTTCCCTGTGATGAGGTCTCCACTGCTGTTCATCTTCTACCCGTGGAATCCTTTAGCTATCTGCCTGACTGCACCCCTGCATTCCTTTCTACTCTGCATGTGGCCAGACTGCGATAACTCTCTGGAATAGCCATTCCCAACACTACCATCAGCATGCTGGTCACAGCCACATATGCAAATCAGAGCTTTCCCCAATCCTCCTGTCTTCCCCTGCTCCCACACCAGAACTGCCCTCAACACTCAGGTCTTTTCTGGTTTTCATTTTGAAACAGTTCAGCTGCTCCCCACTCCCGAGCTCCACAGGTGCCACTGCAGCAGCACCCAGTTCTTGGCACCAGTACTGTTTCAGTCTGTTTCTGTTGCTATGACAATCTGTCAAGATGACTTAGGAGGAAAGCTCATGGTTCTAACAGCTGGAAAGTCCAACGAAACACTGCAGGGGTCCAAAGAGCTGCTGGGGTGGGCCATATGCTGCTTCAAATCATGGTGGGAAACAGGGTGGAGGGCACACGCAAAAGGGGTAGCCTTGCTTTATAGTGACCCATCCTCTCGGGGCTAGTTGAGTCCTGACAAGGGACTCTGACCCAGGAGAAAGGCATTAGTCCCTCTTCATGACCTCAACACCTCAAGGTCCCACCTCAGTACTGTGACATCAGCAAATTCCAGCACAAGTTTTGAAGGGGACAAATCATAAACTACAGCTGACTGATGAGGCTTGGGGTGGAGCTGGAAGAGCACAAGGAGAACGCCAAAACTGGCTCCAGGGAGAGAAGGCACAGAGGGGATGCCAGATGAGAGGGGCTGGGCAAGGGCAAGGGCTTGGACATGGGTGGATCACACAGCAGACACAACATACTTGTTGTTCACAAGCAGGGAAAGTGCCGTGTAAGCTCAGAGAGCTTTATTACCTATACTTATGAACCTTACTCCAGTCCAGGTGAAGATCCCTGAGCAGTCACCCCATGAATGTCACACCTGTCCATTATGGCAGCTGAGGTCATGGGGGGATTAACTGCCTGCAGGAAGCTGGCATTCCACTTAGCATTCCTCTGCCTTGCAGGATACACCCCATCCCCCCATACTGTAGTTATGCCAGGATTCCTACTTGACATAACTTCATTTTTAAAATGCCTAATTTTGACGTTTTTCTGGAGTTTACTAAAAGGCTATTTATTCTAGGGACAAACAACTGTTTGCCTCTTACCCTGGACAGATGAGTGAACGCTAGCCCCTCCGGAGGGCTCCATGGGGCATTCTGACATAATTGAGATGAGGAGCAGCCCTCTCCACACTCCTCCTTAGAGGGAACGAGCCACTGCAGCCAGAACCTCACCTAATCCACTGCACACACTCCAGGGTGGCAGCTTGTAAGGGGTGGTGTAGCTGTGGAACACACTGACATCATGAGGAGCCAGGAACTCCACAAACTTGGCGTCACTGAAGGCATCCTTCTTACAGTGAAAAATGGAGGCAACTTGGTTAGAGATGTACAGGATCTTCCCAGAAACCAGGGACACAGCTACAGCAAACATATCCTGGAAACGGAGAACATGAGCAGTGATTATAGGCAGTAGGAACTGATCGGTTATATAAGGCTAGTGGGAACACCCTGACGTGAGGACCAGGGTGTGTCTGGGCCTCCTCAAGCCTGGCCAAGCTGACTTTCCTGTTCCAATGTTGACATCCAACATAACGCCACCAGGAACGGCAGCACATCAGGCCAGTCTTGCCCAGCTCCTGTGCTCCCCGGGCATGGCAGTGACCTTTGACAGCTGGTCTCTTTCAGGTAATGCGGGTGGCCTGCAGAGCTGCCTGCCCCTCTGATCACAGGCCAGCCCCCTTGGAGGGATTTGGCTGGCAGGTTCGAGGAGCTAGGCAGAGACAAGTGTCACCACTATTCTTCCTAGTATTACTGTCTGTTCTCACTGAGAATTCAGGAGCATGGCCTCTCTTCCCCCAGGCCTTTACACATTCAGAAATGTGGGCTTTGGACCCAGACCTAAGCCTAGACAAACAGATAGTCACCGAGTCTGTCTCTTCATTCTGAAGCCACAGAAAGCTTCACCACGACTGGGCTTCTCTAATACTGGGAGCTATGAGTCAAAGTCAGCCAGAGTCGATGACAATCTCGCAGGAAAGAGCAGAAGTCTAGAACATGACTTCACTCCAGAATCACCAGCGTCGTGATTTTATTTTATCGGGAGGAACAGGCCTGCTTCCTGACAGCGGACCAGCTGGCTTACCCAAGGGAGAACTCACGCCCTATCAAAACACTCACAGCGTTCTTCAAGATGTACTCCGAGGTAATGCCCTCAACCTGCTCCATGGTGTAGGAGGGCACATTCACACTGCAGGGCTGGCTCTCACTGGACATCAGCAGCTGGTAATACTCCTCGTTAGCTACAGGAGAAACGACACCCGTGCTCAGCAGCTGAAACCAACGTGACAGCACATGCTCACTGGCCCCTGCAGGTGGGGTCCATTTTTCTCAAAGGAACAAGTGGGATGAGATAGAATATTTTGGATGCAGAGAATGTAGACATGAGTGACCAACACTCAAGAGCAGACCGGAGATGTTCTCTGACACGTCAGGCCTTTCTACAAATTTAAAAACGGACAAATACATTACTTTAAGTCCTAAGGGTCCATAGGGCTCTGAAGTGTGATGTGACCACAATGGTCTTAGGACCACAGCAGCAGCCCCTGTACCTGAGCATCGGTGGTCCTTTCAGGGACTTCCATGCCAGCGAAATCCACTACTTGAAAGAGGAACAGCTATCAGAAGCCAAACTGGAAAGAAAGTGCTCTGAGCTGCGCCTGCAAATGTGGCCACTGACGTGAGTTCCTATCTGGTAGGATCCTGGGGGAACCAAGCCACAGCAGCTCTGATGATGGCAGCAAAACAGTCAGTCCACTCCTGCCTCCACAGCTCCACATGCCCTCTAGATGGAGCCCATGGTGGCTGTTTCCTGGATGGAGTTTGACCCTGGGATCCAGCCAAGCGAGTGTTCCCTGCAGTGTGGTGGTAAGGTCTTTGGACCCGTGGCTGGGTCTTATCTGATGTTGATTACTCGACCTTCACAGCCTAGTAGGTTTCTGAGCGTGCTCTCTGCTGAAAGGCTTAGGAAAGTTCTTGATTTGGCAGAGCTCCCATGTTCTGAAGTTACTGCAGAGGCCAAGCATGAAGCACAGAAACCAAAAGTCCCCGGAGAGCGAGCTGCCTCCAAGTCAGACTGACTCATGGAGCTGCTCTTTCTAGAGAGCAGGGTCTTCCTTAGGCACAGGCCAGGGTCTCTACTGTGGGGTCTGGCCTTAGAGCACCAGGTTCCCAAACATGTTTAGCCTAACCAGCACTGGCTAGCAGACAGCACTATTTAGAACACATCAATCTTCCAAAAGAGACAGCAGCTTAGGGAGGGGTACACAGAGGTTTGAAGAGAGCACTCAAACACACAGCAGAATAATGTCTCTACACTTGGCTCCAAGGACCCAGATAAATACCAGCAACCTGCCTGCTATTGACAAAAAGCTGTCCAGAGACTTTGAAACAGAAGACTGTCTGAAGTACAAGTTCATACCTAGACTGCTGGACACCTACCTGGCCTAGATGCTTGACGGCTTCAAGACAAGCCAGTAATACTAACTGCGAAGGCCACACTGCCTGGATCTTAGCCTTTCGACTTTGTCTATTTTGATGTGTACTTGTAACACGTAGTACTCAGCCTTCAGCACAGGTATGTGACTGTGGCCAGAGGCACAGTGGGGTGGTGTTTGCATAGGTACCACACATGGGTGAAGTGGCGGTGGGGGCTTGATTTTCACATCACCTGTCTATGGCACCTGCCTTCCCTGCCCCCATGGGATATTAGCTTCTACCTGTTCGTTGTAAAGGATCACATAGCCAGCGACAGCCCCCACCATCAGTGGCTGGAAAGAAAAGGGACTAAGAAAAGCGCCTAAGCACTCAGCACTCTGAGCCAGGGCTATAGGAAGATATTTTCTCCACAGTGGAGCACCCACAAAGCTCTCATCCCTGTGCTTAGCAACTGGCTGAAGGCTGCTGGGCCTTTCTTCCAATGCCTACAGCTAAGCCTTCCCGGAATGACCCATCCAGGGGTCTGAGGGCTCAACCTCAGGAGGGGCTGCCTGCTTTCTGCCTGGGCAGTGTGCCCAGGTGTCTGGGAGTCAAGGGCAGCTGCAATGGCCTGAGACACAGGAGATGGGGAAGCGGACCCATGCAGGTGCTGGGCAGGAGCAACCTGAAGGAGGGCTGAGTCTGCTGGGGTGCTATGACCCAGTGGCTCTCCAAACAGGGAATCACCTCAGCTCTTTTCCATGTCCTTATTTGGAAGCCTCAGTCTTCGACTTCAGGACCAGTTAAAATGTTCTGCCATATTCTGTCCTCTCAAAGTCCAAACACAAGCAGGTTCCGCATTTTGAAGGCCCAAGACTACAATGGCTAGAGCTGACCCTGACGGTGCATGCATGATGGTGAGAGCTGTCTTGTGACAGAACCCAGTGATAGGTGACACTGCTGTGCCCTGTCTCTTTCCTTCTTCTTTTTTTTGAAATATTTATTTATTTATTTATTTGTTATGTATACAATATTCTGCCTGTGTGTATGTCTGCAGGCCAGAAAAGGGCACCAGACCTCATTANCCTTTGGAAGAGCAGGCAATGCTCTTAACCTCTGAGCCATCTCTCCAGCCCGTCTCTTTCCTTCTTGGTTGAAATAATCACCAGGGCAGAAAAGGTTTCGTAGGTAAACATTTTTAGATAAACAGGAAATGAGTCATCTGAGTTGAGTTCGTGAATTAAAAAGTGCCTTGGAGGAAGAGGCTGGAGATATGGCTCAGTGGTTAAGAGGAGCAGAGATCAAATTCTAGCACCCACAGGGTGACTCACACTGCTTGTAACTCCAGTTCCAGAGGGTCTGATGCCATCTTCTGGCCTCGACTGGACTGCACACACTTGGTACATATATTCAGGTACACACACTACACACACACACACACACACACACACACAGAGTGCTATGCCTGGAATTTAGCTCAGTTGGTAGAGTGCCTACATAAATCCTTAAGTTAGACCCCCAATGTCACATACAACCAGATATGGTAGTGCAATTTATAATCCTAGCAGTTGGAAGGTGGAGGCAAAAGGATCTAGAAGTTCAAGATCATCCTCAGTTACACTGCAAGTGTAGTGAGTTTGTGCTCAGCATGGGCTACCTGAGATCCTGTCTTCAAAAAAGCCAGCGTGAAGAGCTAGAAACCCCCTCTGTATCTTTTCTCAGGCGACAGGTTAAAGGTGGACAAGACCTCAGGAATGTACTTCAATTCTGACCCATGCAGCTCATGGTAGTGTGTGACCAACATTCTGAACTCATTGTCATTGTCCCAAACACATGTCAGAGTCCAGACTATGCAAGACTTCTGCATATGACGTGACCGTACCACGGGAAGCTTATGAGGTAAATGGACTTCTCTCACCCAGGCGTCAGCTTTGGCAGACTGATCTCTTCTGTGGAATTCAAGAAAAAGGCAAGCAAATGCTTGCATTTGCTTGTGAAGAGAGCGTTTGGGGACAGAGAGAGCCATATTCATCCCTGGCCTCCCTCACCATGGTTTTCTGCCTATTTTTGGTTTTGTCTCTAAAAGTCCAGTTTAATAGAAAACAGCAATAAACCATGGTTCTCAACCAATGTTAACTTCATCGTATTTTTATTGCTTCCTTCTGCCATTTCAGGGACGGATCTTAGAAAGCTGACACTATTTACACTATAGTTTGGGACATTTAATATGTGTTCCTGGGGGCTGGAGACGTGGCTCAGAGGTTAAGAGCACTGGCTGCTCTTCCAGAGGTCCTCAGTTCAATTCCCAGCACCCACATGGTGGCTCACAACCACCTGTAATGAAATCTTATGTCTTCTTCTGATATGCAAGCATACATGCAGGCAGAACACTGTATACATAATAAATAAATGTTTAGGGAAAAAATCAAAAACAAAAAACGTGTTTCCAAGATGGATCAGAGGGTAAGGGCTCTTGCTGTGCAAACCTAGAGTCCCAAGTCCAATCTCTGGAACTAGAGATGGAAGAAGGTAACTCACTCCACAAGGTTGTCCTCTGACTTATACACACACACGCAACACACACGCCACCCACCACCACACATAGAGACACACAGACACATACACATAAAGAATAAGCAAGCAAGCAAACAAAACCCCCCTTGTTTCAGTGGGTTGGAGCAGACGTGCAAAGTGCACGTACCCTTCACCTGCTTCACGCTCCGCAGGGCATACTTCAAGGTTGCCAGCGTGCTGGCCTTCCCCTTGGCCTTCTTGTCTGCAGGGAGGTGGACCTTCAGCTCCCTCAGTGTTCTTATCAGCTCTTTGTGTGCATCAGCTTTGGCAGACTGCTCGCTACTGTGGAATCCAAGAAAAAGGCAAGCAAATGTGAGCCTTGTGAAGACAGTGTTTGGGGACAGAGAGAGCTGTATTCATCCCTGGCCTCCCTCTCCATGGGCCAGCAATACCTTCTCAGTTGTGGTCACCAATGAAGTCTAGACATGGCTAAATGCCCTCCTTCCAGGAGACTACAGACTGATAAGAATCCCCATTCTCACCCAGAGAGAGAAGTCCTTTCAACAAGATCCTTCCCCTGGGGTCAGGCTGGCCCTCATTTAGGAGGGATGTTAGTCAACCCTAGGTATAGTGGTATAGGCTTTACCACTGGGCTGTCTCCTTCCCTACCCCGTGCAGAGGGACAAGGACAGTGTGAAGGACAACAAAAGTGCTCCTGGAGACATGAGCATGGACCATGAGAACAGAAGAGAGGAAAGGGGACCTTTAAGAAGGGGATTCCAGGGAGAAGAGAGCGAGCAGAGGAAGAC
>LOJH01015502.1:0-23400 GCA_001685095.1 Ellobius talpinus | reverse complement strand
CTCTCAGGTTTTTAAGTGGATTTAGTCCATCATGTTGGAGCGCCAATTGTAATACATAGACGGATGACCCTCCTCCATCATGTGGGTCTTTGCTAGAGTGTGGAGGTTGAAGAAGAGTTTGTCCTCTGGCTCACTTCCCACTTCTCTTCCCTCCCTGTCTGTATCCCCTATTTTTCCTCCACTCCATGCTCACCCCAGCCTGTACATCCAAGTCATCCATGTGTCTGGCCAACGGATGCTCCTTGGAAGCAGTGGGTATTGGGAATGCAAACACTATGGCATAGCCCGTTTTGGAAATGATGCTCCAATGTGACTAGTGAGGAGCTTAGGAGCAAATACAGGACTCCTTGGGTGATGAATCTCATTGTTCCCTCCCTAGGCATGGTCTAAATGGAGGGAATAATTTCTGGATGGGGACGTCTTAGTTCTAATAGCAGCATGGCCTCCAACAATCCATCCTCTCCTATGGGTTTTGTAGTCTAAGTCACAGATACATTATTAGGCACTTGAGAGTCTAGTCAGTAGTGACAAATAATTTGCATATCTCATTAAAATAGCTCTGATAATATGGGTTATGCCTCTCAACCCATAACATAAGTTGCATACTTGCTAAGAGAGTTGCTGTAGATTACAAATAAAGGTGATTATTTTAGTTTATACAACTGATATGTTGTAGTCTCAAGTGGGTGGCCTTATGCTTGTCTGTTGATTTCAATTATTTAATAAACATAGGGAACTAAGGGTGTAGTTCCATAGGTCACATGCCTAGTGGCAGATGCCCTGGGTTTGATCCCCACCCCCAAAGACAAAAAAACAAAAACAAAATACACAAGAACAAGCAAAATAACCTCTGTGTGTGTGTGTGTGTGTGTGTGTGTGTGTGTGTGTGTGCACGCGCGCGCATGTGTGCATGTGTCCAGTAGGAGGGCAATTAATGTTTGGTTACTAGGAAGATTTTTGTTGCTGCTGCTGTTGCTTTTGTTTTCTGATCCTTTTTCTTAAATAGTAGTGCAAGCTGGCTTATAAATGAGTAGTGACATTCCAGACATAGCGGAGGGATCCAGCAAGCCAGAGCTGGTTAGGCTTCCTCTTTAGGCTTCTTTGCAATACTTTTGGCCTGTCTTTCCCAGGACTGGGTTTGCAGCCACCTTTCCTTGTCTTCTGATATGGTCCTTAGAGCAGCATAACCATTCATCTTGTGTAGTGTTATAGCCTCTCAACCTGCGTTCCCCTTTCTATTCTAAAGAAGTGTCACCTCAACCCCTCTCTCCTCCTATTGGAAGGAGCATAGAGTTCCATACACTGCAAACAAGCAGTGGAGTTCATATCTAGTCTGTTCTTAAGAATGTGGCATGGAGGTGTGGCAGCTGATAGTGCTGTGAGGGACTTGTCTCAGCTGAGCGAGTCCACACATTCAGGAGCCCTAGGACTCTCCAGAGGCTCTCACTTGCTCATGTAGAAGGTAGTGTCATTCAGTGGTTAAGAATAAGCGGCCTGCTAAAATGACCACAGGTATGTAATATTTACCCCGTCGTCCCACTTCCAGAAACTGTGATAAGCCATCAGGTGTTTCAGTGTTAGTAAGGAAGTCTTGATTGCTGGTGTCAAAAATATGAATCCCTGAAACAGATCCTTCCTTCCTTCCTTCTTTCCTTCCTTCCTTCCTTTCTTTCTTTTTCCTCTGGGAAACACAGCAAGTAAGACCTACTTTATAAATCTGTAATGCAAGATCCAGAAGCTGGGTTCTTTTTTCTTTTTCTGAAGTTCTAAATGAGCAATTATTGGTTAAATGATAAGTAGTCTTTCTTATTGGATAGTGGGGAGAGTTTTTTTTTTTTATGTTGAGTCCCTTGTCAGTGAGATTGTGACTCAGTTGCTCTGTCTCAGGTCCGATAGTGAATCTCATCCAGTTTGGTCTGGTTCCACCAGGAGAGCCTATATTCATATTCTTGTAGCTGTCAACTGTCAATTATTCCTCCATTTATGCATCAAAACTTACATATATCTACACATACAAAGACAAATGAGTCTTAAGGATTTATTTTGCCTCACATCACAGCTTTGTTCAAATTCCATGATGTGGGCAGCAAGCAGCATTTGTCTGAAAATTGCTTGGGCCTGAAGAATCAACACATAGCTGCAAAGAAACTCCAGTGTGTTAATAATATAATAACCCAATGCTGAACAATGGGAATATAATAATGCTGCAAAATTTCTTTCAGTCACAGAAGATCTTATTAGACGGAACGCTGAGCACAATGACTGTGTAATTTTTTCCCTGGAGGAACTTTCCCTGCATCAGCAAGAAATAGAAAGACTAGAACACATCGACAAATGGTGCCGGGACTTAAAAATTCTCTATCTTCAAAATAACCTCATTGGAAAAATTGGTAAGTCTCATTTATTTGTTCTCATAATGTTTTAACACTTGAGTGGAAGAACTTTGGAAAATAATTGAACAAGAAGGCCACAAGAAAAGAGATGCAATCCCCTCTCAGTAGCTGTTTGCAGAATATTTCCCAGGCCTTCCTATGTATAGTTGGCCATGGTGCCAAGAGGGATGCTATTATGGAATTGGAAATGGAGTTATGTGTGCACATGATCTCCTACCAGCTTTCAAAATGGGGTGGATATGAGTTATTTGCCATAACTCTATATCTGTAAAACTGGAAAGATCATGTTGAAATTTAAAAGTTCTTGTCATATATGTATACCAATAATTTTTTTGTTAATAAAAATCACAGATGTCCAAGTGTTGACATCTATTCCACCAGGTCCCACATCTATTTAGTCCGAAATAAACACACAGCGGCATACATTAATTATAAACTGATTGGCCTATTAGTTCAGGTTTCTTATTAACTCTTATAACTTATATTAGCCCATAATTCTTGTCTGTGTTAGCCATGTGGCTTGGTACCTTTTTTGTTGAGGCAGTCACATCTTGCTTCCTCTGTGTCTGGGTGACGACTGCAAACTGCCTCTTTTTCTTCCCAGGATTCTCCTGTTCTCCATGCCCTGCCTATACTTCCTGCCTGGCTACTGGCCAATCAGCATTTATTTAAAATNATATTAGCCCATAATTCTTGTCTGTGTTAGCCATGTGGCTTGGTACCTTTTTTGTTGAGGCAGTCACATCTTGCTTCCTCTGTGTCTGGGTGACGACTGCAAACTGCCTCTTTTTCTTCCCAGGATTCTCCTGTTCTCCATGCCCTGCCTATACTTCCTGCCTGGCTACTGGCCAATCAGCATTTATTTAAAATACAAGTGACAGGGTACAGACCATTGTCCCACAGAACCCAAGATTGAAAGAAACCAATATAAAACCTTTAGTTGGTGAATGACTTAATCCCTAAAATGAAGTATTATTCATAGCTTTAAAGAAGTGAGTACATAATCATGAAAATACATAGGAAACTCTAAATGTCGACACTAAGAGAAAGCAACCAATATGAAAAAACTAAGCCTACATGAGTCCATGAGTTCAGTTGTGATGCTCTGGAGAAGGCAGAACCATAGAAACTGAAACAGGATCAGTGGTTTCTAGGAGCTTATAGTAATGAAGAACAAATAAGGCATGAAGGATAATGGTGGATACTGTTGTTGTAGTTGCATATTTGTCAAAATACACAGGATGTATCATAGCAAGAGTAAATATGTGGTTGATGATATGTCAAAGTAGGCTTATCAATTATAATGAGTCCACCATCTGGCATAGGATATTTATAAAGTGTTGGGGACAGTAATTTGGGGTTGGGTAGGGAAGGAATGGAGTATATGAGAGCTGTAAGTTTTGCTAAATTTTTCTATAAACATAGGTTTGCTCTGAAAAATAGGAATATATTTTTAAATGTCTTTGTCAGATTTCTACAGATTATGTTAGCCAGTAATGCCATATTGTTGAGTACAAGGTAGTGTGATCAGTTTAGTGTATTAAAGTGGTTTTAGTCTGGAATGGAATTGACAGGTAAATGTAGAAGTCATGGGAACAAAGATCAAAATGTTAACATTGTAACTGATTATCTTAGTTACTTTTCTGTTGCTATGAAGAGACACCATGACCAAGGCAGCTTACAGAACAAAGAGTTTATTGGGGACTTTCTTACAGTTTCAGAGGGTTAGTTCATGATCATTCTGGTGAGGAGTATGGCAGTAGGTAGGCAGGCATGGTGTCAGAGTAGTAGCTAAGAGCTTACATATTGAGACACTAACAATAAGGCAGAGATAGATACAGATAAAGGCATGGACTTTTGACGTCTCAAGTCCATTCCCAGTGACACACTTCCTCCAAAGCCACACCTTCTTTCCCCTCCATCCTTCCCAAACAGTTCCATTAAGGATCAACTATTCAAAACCTATGAGCCTATGGTAGCTCTTCTTATAGCCACCATAAACTAAACTAAACTGATCAAGCTCTTTGCAGAACATAGTACAGACTAGCACGTAAATGGACTTGCTAGTACTACCCTCAAAATAAACCTCTCAGTTACAGACCAAGCTGGGCACCCACAACTTTCCCCCAACCAAGTAGGTTCATGCTTTATGGCAGGAGGAAACTGGATCATATGTTCTCTGGCAGGACATCCTGGAAGGAAGGAAGGAGGGAAGGAAGGGAGGGAGGGAGGGAGGGAGGGTGGGAGGAAGGAAGAAGACTTAGAATGCCCAGTTTCTTCTCCCAACTTACCCATTGGGTAAACTGATCTTCCACTGTTCCTTGTATCCCTCCTTGCCCTAACAATTAATTAAGGGACAGATACAAGGATGATCTACAGAGTCATTTAGAGGGGTCCTGCTACACGGGAACAAGTGGAGACACATTTCTTGTTAAAGCAGCTCTACCTCTATGTAAAAGCATGCATAGTCTCTGGCCGAAAGTAGACTTGTCTGTGACCCCTTCCTCTGTCACTTGTGAGCTGTGTGAAAATAAACAAATCACTTAAACTGACCAAAACCGAGTTAGGGTATTCATAAAACACTGTTAAGACACCTCTTGTGCTGAGGGGTGCAGGACAGCATGTGGTGGTGTGAGGATTATTGTGTTTACAATGAAATGAGAGTTTTGTGGTTGAAAGCTGACAGTCTACTGATGTCGTCTTAGCTCAGGCTGTCTTGGCTAGCCAACTGAAGCCAGAGGCAGAAGGGAGAAGTGAACAGAATTGGAAGAATAGATGAAGTAAGTTGAGATGGAGAGAATGCCACCACTGGAGTACAGGGGTCAGCTTTGAAGTTATATATAAGTTTTCAACAGAGCATTTAACCATGACTGGGGACATTTTGGTTATGGGAAATGTGTGCGTGAGTACGTGCGTGCATGTGTGTGTGTGTGTGTGTGTCTGTGTGTGTGTGTGTTGGACTTGTGTAAGCTACTGTCCCTACTCAGAAGAGGCCAGGGACACTATCACACAGGACAAGAATTATCTAGCTCAAAAATGCTAACATTACTGAAACTGAGAAACCCTGGTAATGTGGGTGCCTCTGATTCTGTGGGTAATTGAAAATTGGCACAAGGATTATAAAAAGCCCAGATTTGCATCATTTTAGAAGATTTAGTAAAACTATATATTTCTTCAGATAAATATTCTTGGCATCCTTTGCTTTACCAGGAACTGGAAACTCTGGCACACTGTTCAATTGAAAAGGCGGTTAGAGAAAACCACCAGCTTTTATTCATGGGCGCTTTGAAGAATGATGCTAATTGTACAGATCTCAAAGAGTTCCCGAAATTTTAATCTCCACAGCTGGGTCCATCACAATTACTAATTAGTAGCATAGTATTTCAGGCCTTTTCAGAGCTGTGAGAAAGCTTAAATTTTTGCTTCCAAAGTATTCTTAAATTAAACACTTTTAAATTCTAATAATGGGATTTTTCAATGCTGTTCCACCCATGGGTATTTAGGCATGTATTTAGCAAGTAAAAGTACTTCTCCAGGATCCACACATGCTGTCCTGCCATTGAGGTGGAAGTTTGCAAAGCAACTGCTTTTCCTAGAGCTCCTTGGCTCGCTGGGTGGGACAGATGGACTGTGGGAGGAAGGCTCAGCTTAGCCATGAAGCAAGTGTGAGCCAAGGACCATCTGGGGTTCCACCAAAGTGCAGAGCCTGTGGCAGGGGGTAGCCACCAGTGATCAACTCATCCAACAGCTCCCCTGTGGGCCTTGTAAAGATGGGGGGGCTGGGTGGCGCACAAGCTTCTTTCAAGGGTGAAGGGATTTGGTTAACCAGAAGTCTGTTGGCCTGCTTGTGGTTGGTGTCAACAGCTCCCTCAGTGGTTAGGGCTAGAGCTCTCAAACTCCCTTCAGGCTGCTGGAGAGGCCTATGTAGTTTTACTTACAGTCTTTGTCTTTCTCCTGGCCAGTTTGATTCCCTGTCTCTTGGGGTGTTAACTGAGGAAATTCTTCTTGAAAGACTCTTGTGTTTCAGTCTATTGGGTGACTCCAGGGTCTGAGGCCCGCACAAATAACAAGGGCAGGAGGAAGTGCTCTTTGCCTAGCAGGTGTCCCACTGTGGGATAGCAACTTTAACAGGAATGACTGGGTATCTCTATCCAAGATGCAGACAAGACACTCTGCCGTTCTGATTCTTGGCATACAGAAACCACCAAATATGTTGACTACTGAGTGCCCCGATGTTGCTAGAGACCCTTTTGTAAACAACAGTACTACTTAAATAATTACTGAGAGAAGCCTACTTCATATTTAGGGTCTCATCTTAAAAATGAGTGGACTTGAGGCCCTGAGAACTGTTCTCAGATCTATGAGGCTATATCTGTGACTTAAGTTTAGATAAACTCTGGATAGTGCTTAGTGTGATGATAGTAAGTCATGTTTGCTATTCATAATATCTCTGAGCATCTGGGAGAGCAGCATCACTTAGACAAGGCTACCCAAATGTGCATGTCTTCACAGGGATGCCATCTTTCTTTTTGTCTAAAGGAATTGTTCTTTTAGGGGACAGTGTAATGATTTAGTGCATAGCTCTGGAATCAAAGTCTTTTGGCTCTATCATTTAATCTTGGACATGTGCATTAATTCTCTATATATTAGACATGATGACCTGGGTTCAAACTCCAGGATGCATATGGGGGTGGAAGAGATTCAAGTCCCACAAGTTGTTTGATGCCCGCAATTCACTCATATATATATGTATATATACATACACATATACTTATATATATGTACACAATACATAAATGTAATTAAATGGCTTTTACAATGTAATATAGGTGATAAGTCTAGGATATATGGCATATACAAAATAGTGGTGCCTTATTATCAGATGTATTTAGAGACAATTATTCAACAGCAATTCCTTAGCCAGCTCATACTTGTTTTGTCTGAGTAGCCTTGCATATTTATTTAAAAAGATAATCTTATGTTAGGTTAATTTTAGCTTTAAGTAAAGGAAATCCCATTTCCCATGGCTTAACAGTAAGCAAACCTATTCTGTCCTACCATAGGTCAAGATAAAGTGGACTTCAGAAGCAGTGGATCCCTTTTCTCTATTCCCCCACCACAGGGTAGACTGTATGTACAGGTGGTTCCCTTGTGACCAAGCTTGAGTATTATAGGGAAGAAGAATTCTCTCCTTGTTATCATCTTGTGGTAAAAGGGACAGACGGCCCCAAAGCAGAGAGGATTAAGTTTTTGCCTAACTGACTGTGGATATTTGTGATGTGGTTGCTAGGAGATGCTGTGAGGTTGGTTTAACTCTAAGCTCTGTTGCCTTCAAAATGGAGCAGGAGATACCGAGTACTATACACTGGCCAGCTTTCTTAATGTAGCCCAGTGGAGTTGGAGATGGGTAGAGACATGAGCAACCACTGGCACTCTTAAGAAGAAGGGAGAAAGAGAGGAAAACTGCAGACAACCTAGTGTGGCTCTGGCACCATCTGGAACTGCGATGGGGCAAGGGTCTGGGGATTAAAAAGCACACAGAGACATGGGTCACTCTTGAAACAAGAATGTCAATTTTATTGTGTTCCAGAGTAGCTTATATAGTGCTCTCCTTGAATAGTGGCCATGCCTTAGCTCTCAGAATTTTCTACTGCAAGCCCACCAGAAACCACTTCCTTGTTATCAGGAACTCATGAGTGTTTTGTGCTCAGAGCAGCTGCAAGCACAGGAAAACAAGTTGTTTACTCCGTCAGGCAAGAGGTCCTAGAAAGTTCAGGGTCTGAGGGTCTGCAGCCCCTAACACCCTAGTATCTGTTGTACTGACTAGTTTTATGTCAACTTGATACAAGCTAGAGTCAGTTGGGAAGAGGGAACCCCAGTTGAGAAAATTCCCCCACCAGATTGACCTGTGGGAAAGACTATGGTGCATTTTCTTGACTGATGATTGATATGGGAGGGCCTAGATCCTTGTAGGTGGTGCCAAGTCTGGGAAGGTGGCCCTAGATGCTATAAGATAGCAAGCAAAGCCAGCCATGGGAAACAGCTCAGTATGGCTTCTTCAGCTGCCACCTACAATTTTATGCCTTGAGATTCTGCCCCGATTTCCCCTCAATGTTGGGCTGTTATCTGGACATTTAAGAAGTAACAAACACATTCCTCCCCAGGTTGCTTTTAGTCATGGTGATTTAGCAGTGCAATAGAAACCCCAACTAAGATAGTGAAGATCTGAAAAGCTGCTAGCTAGCCACATGCTCCCTTTGTTTCTCTGTATTTTCATAAGTTATTAAATAGTCTTCTCTCTTGAATATTAATTAATTATATTATTTGTATTTCAGAAAATGTTAGCAAACTCAAGAAACTTGAATATTTGAATTTAGCACTAAACAACATTGAAAGAATTGAAAATTTGGAAGGTAAGAATTTTCCTGTTTTGTTAATGAGATAAATAAAAAACTTGAAAGTAGCTTTACACAGTATTGTAGATACAAAAGAGTAGATTTTAAAATTATATTTTACCTAAATCTTGCTCATCTCAGTTTTTATAGAAATGCAAACAATAAAGTGCTATGTAAATTCAAAGCCAGAAATGTACTTCACTTCACCCCTTGCTAGGTTGGTCTCCCTATTAGAAGTAGCTGCAGCTGACATTTTGGAATATGTGACATGATTCTCTCTTGTTTTGTTTTCTATCAGATCATGTTTCCATATCATTCTTAACATGTTTTTGGTGTGTGTGTGCATGTGCATGTGTGTGCATGTGGAAGTCAAAGAACAGCTTGTAGGACTGGTTCTCTCATTCAATGTTATGTGTTCTGGGGACTCTTACTGGGGTTTGACAGCAGGTGCTGAGCTCTCTCTGGTCCTTACGAGGAGTATTCTGAAAATCCATTTCTTCTTGGAAAATACATTGTTGTCTTAATATGCAAGCAAAGGGATCTGGGGCTGTGTAATGCCATAAATATAGAGGGAGATAGCTAAGCATTTGTCCGCAGATGGACATTTGAAGATTCCTGTGCTTTGCTAAAATAAGCTGGCGACAGTGCGCACCCTTCTTCAGCCACTCTTTGAGCATGCCCCCCCCACCTCTGGGTTTTATTTAGACTTGAAATTCCTAGGCTTAAATATGCAAATTTTGAAATACACTGCCAAGTTTTCGTCTGAAGGATTGCACCAATTTCTCTTTGCACCTGCTGGTCCACATGAGTGTCATTTCTGTACGTCTTTGTGAAAGCCTCCGGCACACTGGAATACACATGGGAACATTGCGCTATTCGTCACTGTTTGCTTTCAGATTCTTTGCTACCATCTTCAGACACTTACAGAATGTTGACATTTTTTCTTAGGTGAATTCTAACATGTTTCCTATGTGTTAGCCTGCTTTTTTGATTGATTTGCCATTTTGGAAAGTGTACTCTCACATATTCTGAAACTTAAACTCTTGTCACATGATACAGATATTTTCCTTTTATGTACCAATTTTCCATGTTTTTCAGTTATGATACTGGTATGCAGAAGTTTTATACTATAATATACTAAACTATCAACCTCTTTTATAATTTCTAAATACAGTCTATTTTGTGATGAGTTCTATTTTCAATGACTTAATCTTTCACACTTATCATCTCTAATCTATCTCAAGTTTGCCATGTATGCTAAATCAGAAGGTACTGTTTTCTCAAAATGTATCATGGTTGAAGTACTTGGATCATTCTTTAAAACTGAAATACAAATTACATACCATGAAATTTACCAGTGTGAATGCACATATCATCAGTTTTTGATACACTTCTATTTTCCATGGAACATGGAACATTCTTCCATGGAAAAAGAAACCTCCCTTCATTTAGCATGTAGTGCACATGGGCCCCACCTTACCTGCTGATGACAGATTAAAGATCAGATCACCATCATGAAAACATGTGTTTTAATGAACTCAACTCTTTTCTGCATCATCTTCAGCTGGGCTGGCAGCATCGCTGCAGATACATTTTCTACCTCTGGATATTTCTACGGGACATCATTGACTTTGCCCTCACAAATCCCGAACATAGACATTTGGGCCCTTGCTTCTTTGATAGGTGGTGGGAAAGGAATTCTTCTGTGTGGCCCCAGTTCACATTCTATAACATCTACTGCTGGCCCACACTGTTGGTACTCACTGCTGGTACAGATTCCTGGTAGACAATGCTGACCCACAATACTGGCGCACACTGCTGGTCCAGACTGCTTGGTTTTCCCTGTCCATGCTTTTCAACTGCCAACCTTGTTATGGTAATAGACTATGTATTGGGACTGAGTTTCTTGAATGACATTTGCCATCAACTCCCCAGTTAAGGCCCCCCACAGTCCAGTGTCTAAGCTAGTGTGGATCATGAAGCTCTCTCAGCCTTTTGTCTGTGACTCTTACTGAATTTGTGAAGGCATCATTTTAGTCAGGTGTAGTCCATCTTGTTTCTTGCATTTAGTACTCATTGCCTCCAGTAGACTGAAAGCCTATCTGTAAAAGCGCTGGACTAAACTCTCCGCCTCCACCAGAAGGAGTATCTCTCTTCAATGGTAATTTGGGGAACAAGATTGGAGTAGTTCTTCCATGATTCCAGTTCCCTGTGCAAGGCATCCTGGGCCAGAGCACCAAGTAACCCACACAGTGGCTTGTAAGCCCTGGCGTTTACCCCTGTGCCTGCAAAAGCTCCATCCACAACATCTGACTGGCTGGTTCTAATAGTTTCATATGAATTTGAGCTACTCCCCAGGGTCTCCATTTCAACCCAAAAGTTGTATTTCATGTTTTCCTGTGTGGCAGATTTTCTGTTGACAAAATCTGAGTTTTTGTTTAGTTGTAAAAAAATATTTCAAAGGGTGGCTTTCCAGATGAAGAATTCTTAACATTTGTCCTTTCTCCCATGCTCCTTTTTCTTTGTTCTTCCTTCTCTCTTATTTTCTGACATCCTTCCTTTCTCTGTCTCTCTAATTATCTCTATCTCGTTCTCATGACCTTTAGCATATTAATTGGATTTGATTATACTCAGCTGACATTCCATGCCTCTTAAGCTGCATGTCTATTTAAACTAGTTCATCTTTTTATTCTGCAGTCTGAGACATCTCACCAGATTTAAATCCCAGAATAATTATGCTATGTTAATTCTTTCTCATTCTAGAATTCGTTTCATTTGCAATTAACCCTTTGATGCGGCCACAATTTTCATCCTTCTTTCTCACCCCTGTATTGATGATCACTGTTTTCCTGTAGCGCTATTGTTATTGGATGGATGAAGTACCATCTCACACATGTGTGGTTGTAGTTAGAATTCCGACTTAAATTCTCTCCATTCTCTGAATGCCTTCTCTTTATTGATGTGTTCTAATCTGGGCTGTTTTCTTTAGGTGGTAACTCAATGGCCCACAGTAATCACAGAGGATTGGGTGTGTCCAGTGGCTGGTGTGAGCTTGCAGTTGTGAGCTTTGGTTTCCCCGGTCAACCTTTCTTCTGCATGGCAGGGCTGTGTGCCCTCTGAGTGGGTGGAGCATGCTGACTGGCAGCTTTGCTGCAGAGTGAGGGGCGTGGAGCAGAGGCAGGCAAGCTGCTCTGCCAGCCCACTCCCATCTGTCAATAGCTAAATTGGGAGGATTTCACTTAGGACACAGTGAATCTAGTCTCTTTGCCTCCCCATGTGGAATGGGTGTTTCAGTGACGTATCTACAGACATAAATATACATTGTTCCTTTTGAATTTTTAATCTTCAAAACCTAGAAATTTCCTTTATCAAATCCCCAAACCCAGTGAGTGTATCAATGATGTGATTCAGAGCACCATCAGTATCTTCTTGTTTTAGAAGTGTAGACACGACTGTTTCCCTGTACAAAACAGCTCTGTCACGGTTAGCTTTCGGTCCAACAAAGTGACAACAGTTGCTCAGCATGCACGCTTATGGTAATAAAATTTTAATGTAAATGTCAGAAATGACAACTTAATGTCAACTCTCACTTTTTAGAATTATACAGGGCTTGTTTTTTGTTGAGAAACTGGTACAGGACTGGGAACTTCCTTTTTAACAGATGTTCTGATCATCCACCACTAGAGGGCAACAACGCTGCTATTGTGTTTTGAATTTAGCAAAAGGCTGTCAGTGGTGTGCCTCCAGCGTTTCATCTGGACAGGTGCCCCCTTCCATACTGTGCCATCCAGCTCTAATACAGAGAAACTGGGTACAGGCTAGTTTGGGGACATGCATCTCGAGATAAGGGATGTGTAGAGGGATGGGTAAAAAGAGAAGGAGGGTTACCTTTTTTTGTTTGTTTACTTTGAAGGGCTAGACGTGAGAGCAGAGGAAGATGGACGTATATATTCAATCCAGCTGCTACAGTACATCTCAATTTGATTTTAAAAAGGAAATGGGCGCTTTTATACCCTCTCTCCTTTTTACCTAGATGGCAAAGAGGAGGAGGAGGAGCAGGGAAATCAAAGCAAAGAAACATGACTCTATTGTTCTTTCCCCACTTTTCTTTTCTATGTTTAGGATTCACCAGGGTAGAATGAAGTGCCCGCTCCCCCTCCGGCAGAACCATCCTGCCCTAACCTGGAGGAATTGGAAGGGTGCTGTGTTTGAGCTGCCTCCCCACCTATGGCAATCATCTTATTAATTTCAATGACCTTATATCCCTGAGGTCAGTAACTGGCCTTTTTCAGGATAGAAGACAAAGGGTAAAGGAGAGAATGGTTGCCTTGGCAGGGGAGACTTGATCAAGTTTGGGCACCTAAGACCATGCTCATCTATAGCATGGGAAACATGTTTAACTTTTTTATGTTTAGGTCAAGTATAAGCAAAATGAAGTTGTTTTTTAAAAACTATTAAGAACATATAGAGAATCATGAGTAATCGATACATAAAACTGTGACAAATCCCCAAATCATGAAATTTTTATCTTGTTGGAATCTTGAAAATCAGCCTTTTCTTACATAACAGAAAGATACCTCTAAATGTTTTACAGAACCTTCCAAAGTCAGTGTAATACCAACCGTCAACACAATGCACAATTCTTACCTCACAGGTAGCAAGAGATTGTTTATTCTGGGCCAAATAGGAGTGACTGTGACCTAGAAATAACCTAGAAAGTGCCCAACATGGAAGCTTACATGAACTTCTATAGTCATTGAATAAAGTCATAAATTAAGGCACTTATCAAATGTGTTAGTGGGGACATCAGGTCAGCGGGTCACAGCAAAGCAGGGTAAACCATGCCCCATGCCATAGGTGTCAATGCTGTCTGATGGCTTTGGAGTTGCTGGCAGCTTGTGACCTGCTAATTTCATACCGTCTGAAGGTTTTGCCTGGTATTTGAAAGGACATGCATCAGATACAGAAGGTGAGTGCCAAATGGCTTTAAAGGTACTAGATATAGATGAGACAACTAGGCTTTGTATGCACACTGTTTCAGCTCCCCACAGTCACAGGGTTCTAATCATTCGGTCAGCCACAATCAATATAAGTGTAGCCTTTTCCTGGGGAGTTCAGTTTACAGTTGTCTTGTTGGGTGAGCATTCTGTGCATTCAGAAGCAAGAAGGTTTATGTCCCACAACACTAGGAAAGCTCGTCTGTAGGAAGTGATAGTATTGTGTCTGTTGGCAAGAAGACAGTCTTCAGGGGAGAGCTTGCCCATCCATGTGATATGGACTTGCAGACCAGCACTTATACCATGATCAGTGAAGTCAGTGAAGGGATGCCTTGACATATAACTTTAGTTATATGTACCTCTTGCTCCGTGTCCTACTTTTTATTTAAATTTAGAGCTCGTTCAGTACCCCAAAGATAGACTTGGAGTTACTGGACCTTTTCATTTGTCTCTTCTAACAAGACCACATTGATTAAACCTTCTCTCTCATGCGCTCACATTACTCAGCTCTGCTGTTATGGGACCAGTGACAGATCAGAATCCAATGGGGCCATTAGGGCTGGGACTTTTGTCCCAAAACTTATGTTACTTTATAAACAAGAGCTTAGATTAATTTTGCATGATAGTTTACTTATTTTATTTTAATCATACCCTTTCATAGGTGACTTAATCATATAAATATACAATTTAATACACATATATGTGTATATACAAATATGTAATGTATAATAACAAATATGCTGTTAAATCAAGATTGTAGAACCTTTGTGTTAAAACTCAGTTAAAGATAAAACAAACCAAATTTATTGTTTTAAAAGGAAGTATCCTTTTCGCCATTGTGGATTCCAGTTCAGTCCAGCCTGGGCCACTTCCAGCTTTGTGGTAACAAGTGTTTTCATTTATAGACCCCAAAATGTGCTCCATAAAAGTTTTAACTTGAGAACTTTAACATGATAATGATGATGATGGTGATAATGATGATGATAGTGATGGTGATGATGATGAAGGTGATGATTCATGATGATGATGGTGATGATGATGATAGTGATGGTGATGGTGATGAAGGTGATATTCATGATGATGATAGTGATGATGATGATAGTGATGGTGATGATGATGAAGATGGTGATTCATGATGATGATGGTGATGATGATAGTTATGGTGATGATGATTAATGATGGTGATGATGATGATTAATGATGGTGATGATGATGGTCTTTGTAAAGGAGCTAACATATCAGTTCAGCATTGCTTTTAAGGAAGGCATATCTGAGTTCAAGCCCCAGTTCAGCCATTCAGGAACTGTGAGAACACGGGTAATAGTTTGTTTCATATACATTAGAGATCCAGTTACCCAATGCAGTGAAAAAAATAAACTAAACAAAACTTCATATCTCCATAGACCGCCCTGCTCCAACAGTTTTATGAGTCAGAATTTCAGGGCACATGGCTGTTGATTCATTTCTTAACTTCTGCACCAGCTGAAACTCTGATAGTTCAGTGTTTTCATCTGGCTTCTGAGTCTCCTAGAGCAATTGTTCTAAGAGCAAGCTTTAATGTATTATTTTTTCTGCATTTTAACTGGAATATAAAAGCTGTGCATACTTAAGAAAGTACCAAATCATACTTATTCATGTGTACATTGTATGCATTAGTAAGCATCCTAGTACTCTGGGAGACCCTATGAGCTTCTGACTCAGCTTTGGAAGATGTATAACTTCATTATTGCTGAAGTCTATCAGCTAGAAGTCTCTGAGATCAAGACAGGTACAGGGAGAGTGAATAGAACTAGATGCCAGCTCCCATGGAATGGCCTGAGTGCACATGAAGATGGCAACATCATAGAGTCAAGTGCCACCATTATCAATCTGACCTTAAATAGTGATCATCATAATCTCTTGCTCATTAGGCATGGTGTTGGGATTGAATAAGATATTGTTATATAGGTAGCAAGCACATTATATGCCTATAAAACATATTTTCATTGTGTGTGTTGTATTCATGTATGTGGACTCGTGTGCATGGAGATCAATGGAGAATATCAAAATACCCTTGTTTATTGTTCTTTATTGAGATGGGAATTTCTATTAAACCGGGAGCTTGCCATTTTATAGTTAGGCCAACTGGCCATTAAGATCAAGCAATCCTCCTGTCTCTACTCCCTAGAACTATGGTTGCAGGTATGCATGTATGCCTATGCTTAGCTTTGTATGTAGGTTCTGGGGATCAAAAAACACAGGTCCCTCATACACTTAAGCTATCTCCTCAGCTTATGTTAAGTATAAAAAGTAATTTCACTGTGGTATTTCAATATATATATGTATAGCACACTTTGATCATCCTTGTCCACTCTTGTAACAGGATATCAGAGAAAAATCTTAGAAACTGTGTCTTAATTCTGTAATTTTCTATTTGTATATAAAACATCAGACAGAGCCATATTGCAATTTTTTGTAATAAAGCATAGCTTACTCTCACTTCTACCACTACCATTACCACTTGTCCATGCCTGTTTTCCCACCTGTACTGGGATACTGCCACAGCACACGGACAGTGTCAAATTTTAGTTCTTTTCACTTTGGTCATTAGCTCCCCCGTGTTGTGATACAGATTTCATAACCATAATTCTTAATGCCTTTTTGGTAATAGTGGAGTGAAAAGATACAATAGAGTTTGATTAACCAGTTTTAAAAAGTTGTATGTATGTGTCTATGCATAGTAATATATATATATATATCACACGTGTGTGTGTGTGAGAGAGAGAGAGAGAGAGAGTTTGTCTATGTGTTCATGTGTGGAGGCCAAAGGTAAACATCCAGATCTTCCTCTGGCCCTCCTCCTCTCTTCTCCTCTCCTCTCTTCTCCTCTCCTCTCCTCTCCTCTCCTTTCCTCTCCTCTCCTCTTCTTCCTTCCCTTACTCCTTCCTTCCCCTTCTTTTCCCCTCCCCTCCTCTCCCCTCCTCTCCCCTCCTCTTCTCTATTTGAGGTGGGATTTGCCATTGAACCCTGGAACTGGCTAGCTAGCGAGACCCAGTATCTACCTGTCCCTACCCTACCTCCTGTACTGGGATTACAAGTGAATGCTGCTGTGCCCAGATTTCATGTGTGTTCTGGGCATGTGCACTCAGATCCTCAAGGTTATTCAACAAGTATTTTATATAGCCATGTTTAACCACTTTTATAAACTAAACATGTGGCTAATTTTCTTTATGTGCTGATGTATTTTATGCAATGTATTTACTGACTGTCATATCACATCCAACAGTAATAGTCATCTAGTGGCACAGAAAGAATGTGATCTTCACTCAGCCTTGTCAGGTCTCTTTCCTCAGTTGCCCCATTATCTTTAAGGTTGTATTTTCCTTAATTTTCATCTGGCCAACTAAATAATCTCTCTGGCATCCAGCCTGCTCAGTTACCCATTGTCCTCCCCCCTTTTTTAATCTTCATCATTCTCTTTACTCCTTGCCCCTCTTGCTTCCCCCATTGTTATCTTTCTTCCACAAATGTTTCTTAACCTTTTATATTATGCTAAGGAGCTTCTTGTTTGTAATAGGCAAAGCCATTTTGTGGTAGTTTGAAAGAAAATGGCTCCCAAAGGGAATGGCACTGTTGGAAGATGTGGTTTTGTTGGAGTAGGTATGGCCTTGTAGGAGGAAGTGTGCTACTGTGGATGTGGGCTTTGAGGTCTCATATATACTTAAGGTACACCCAATATCTCAGTTTACTTTCTGTTGCCTGCAAGATGTAGGATTCTCAGCTCCTTCTCCAGCACCATGTCTGCCTGCCACAATGTCCCACCATAATGATAACAGACTAAATATTTGAAAATGTAAACCACCCCATTAAATATTTTCCTTTATAAGAGTTGCAGTGGTCATGGTATTTCTTCACAGCAATAGAAACCCTAACTGAATGAGACAAGTTTAAGACAGTTTCCCAATGCCCAAGGAACTCAGATTATAATAGAAAAAGCTAAGTTATAAGTATTCAATTACAGCATAAGAAAATATCAGAAAAGACAAAAGTTGTACAGAAAATTGAAATAGAGAATGTCTAAATGTCGCAAAAAGAACCAAAGGAAGTCAGTATCTAATTTGTTACTCTACTGCACAGTTCCTACATTTTTGGTTAATAAGCAATTGATGGGAATAAATTATGTGACATTATGTGAATATCCTATCCCTTATCATTCTTTTATGTGTTGGTTTTAATATATTCATTAATGATCCTGCAATTCTATTATTCTCTATTTGTTGGATAACATTATACTTTAAGCAAGAACTTCACCTTCTCTTCCACTTTATTATTATTTTTTGGGGGTACATGGACCCTTGCTTTATTCAGTAGATTATGTCATTGTGTTAATTCAGTAGATTGGTGTTCTATTTTTTATATTTTAGTTTGGTGTTCACATTGTTCCAAGCATGGCCAGCGCAGTCCTTCCAAACAGACAAATCATGTCCTCATGGGCTCTCCACAGTCTCTGAACAAATCCTTGCCTTGTGGCATGTCAAGATGTTGGATTCTCTCTGTCATTTATCTACTTCATCTCATTTTCCCTTTTACATACCCTTGTTATGAATGGGTTTAGGAGATTATTTTCATATTTTATACAAAAGTTAGTAGGAACCAAAATTAGGGTGTTCATAGTAGTTTAGTAGAAAGGAAATATATGAGAAAAATGAGAAGGGGTGTTATTCTCATTAGCGGTATAGCCACTGGCAAGCTGTCCTTGCTATGGTAAATGACTTCCTACCCAGGCCAAGATGGGGTCAAGGGCTAAACTCAAGGAAAGGTGAATGGAAGGGATGGGAAGGGAAGCTATCATATAATAATTCAGTTCCATTTTACAACTTTGAGAAATGAGGTCATTCATCAAATGTGACAAGACTGCAGAACTATGAACCAATCTGAACTTAATTCATTTTGCTGACATACCCAAGTTTACTTCAAGTTAATTATATACTGGAAAACAACAGAAAAACAGTATAATCAAAAAGCATAGGGCGTTACCACATCTAGGCCCGCACCTCTGATGGAAGCCTCCTCTTCCCATAGAGCTCAGGCCAGCATCCTGAACCCCAGGTAAGATTGTACCCCAACCCTGCCCATGCCTTCCCAACAAAACCCCAACTGCCCCTCTTCTCATTGTCACCATGTCCTGGCCTACACTCCTGGCAGAATCTTTCCATCCCATCAGAGCCTGGCCAGCATCCTGATCCCCAGAGAACAGTTCAGCATTCTGAACCCCAGAGATCAGGCCAGCTCCATGAAAATCAGGCAGAAGCCTCCCACCCCATTAGAAGTCAAGCCACTATCTCAGCCCCAGAGGACCCCTGGCCAGATCAGAAGCCATGCTCATACACAGCTAGAACTTCAGCCCCAAACTCAGGCAACAGCCTCCTGCTGAACTAGAGGCCAAAAACTGGAAAATCTAAAAGAAATGGACTAATTTCTTGATAGATACCACTTGACAAAGTGAAATCAAGATCAGATAAACAACTTAAATAGAACAATAACCCCCAAGGAAATAGAAGCAGTTTTTAAAAAGTCCCCCCGCCCCCACGCAAAAAACCTTACGGCCAGGTGGTTTTAAAGCAGAATTCTACCAGATTTACGAAGAATTGCTAATACCAATACTCTTAAAATTATTCCACAAAATAGAAACAGAAATTGCCAAATTCTTTCTATGAGGCCACAGTCACCCTGATACCCAAACCACACAAACACTCAACACAGAAAAAGAATTAGAGTCTAATTTCACTCATGACCATTGATGTAAAAATATTCAATAAAATACTGGCAGACAAAATCCAAGAAAACATCAAAAATATATCCACCATGACCAAGTAGGCTTCACCCCAGAGATGCAAGAATGCTTCAGTTTATGAAATTTAGTTAAGATTTCTGAAAAATGATTCATTGGCAAGTAATGCAAATAATCAGAAGATTAAAAATATAGCATCTCTTCCATCTATTATTTGCTATTGCACAAATTTATTGCTATAGCCATTTTCTCTTTTTCTTTTCTCTCTTTCTTCTTATCTTGACAGGATGTGAGTGGCTGACAAAACTGGACTTAACTGTAAATTTTATTGGCGAGCTGAGCAGCGTTAAAACCCTGAAGCACAACATCCACCTGAAGGAGCTCTTCCTCATGGGCAACCCATGTGCTGACTTTGATGGCTACAGGCAGTTTGTAGTGGTGACATTACAACAGCTAAAGGTATGCTTAGACTAAAGGTGCAAAAAAAAGAAAATTAAAAAAAAGATGGTAAGAAATGCAGAGAAATATGAGAAGGAGCAACCACAGTAATTCCTGTATTTTCCCTGGAGTTGTTAGGGGAAATTTGTTGCTTCAGGGATGGAAATAAGCTTTACAGAATAAGATCACATTCTTTGTTTTCTAAACCTTTGTCATTGTTTTTGAAACATTAACAAAATTTGAAAAGGTAAGTCATATGTTTTGCCACTGTCTCATCAAAGCACGGAATGTAGCCATTTATTGACCAGCTGTGTCATCCTTTGAAGTACACCCCCATAATTTCTAATATGGCACCACTGCAATTCCAGCACATGAGAGGTAGAGAAGCAGAGGGAAAAGGTTCAAGGCCAGCCTGGTCTACACAGTGAATTCAAAACTAGCCAAGGCTACATAATGAGACCTGCCTTAAAACAGCAATAACCAGTCAAACCAAAGTAAACAGGTTGCCATGCCCCATCCTCAAGACTCCTGAGTTGGGTTTGAATCACATGGGGTATGAGATTTACATATCCAACAAACCCTTGGGTGATGCTTCAGGATACTCACCTGAGGACTACTGTTGTTTTTTGTGTATCTAACAAAAGCAGTTACTTTCATTTTTGTCCCCATCTGTTCTCACATCAGAACAATAGGAGTTTTCTGATATCAAATGTACCAGGTTTTCTTGTGCACATCAAACAGTGGGTCATTTCTTCAGCATCTGGTGTCCTTGATCTAGTTCACTCTTGATACTACAGGAGATGGTCTTCAGTTCTCATCCCAAGCCTGCCAGACTGCCTCCCAAGGTTAGGTGCCAGTCATGAGCCCTTATAGTTTTTACTCTATACTTCTGTTTATAATCAGGGCTTCTATGATCTCTTCTTTGGTGTTTATTAATTTGCTTGAACAGCTCACAGAAAACTGAAAGACATGCCTTTATAGTTATGCACTGTGACTAAGATGAGGTCTGGGAGAAAGTGCTTGAAAGTGCTTGGGACTCTAATGTCCTGAGTGTGCCACTCTCCAGGAACATGCTTGTGATCAGTGACAAGGGAGAATTTAGTTGAGTTTATTTTTTATTTTTCTCAGGACCCAAACATGTGAGTCTATTCCACCTTGTCTGTAGGTCAGATTTTGACAACGCTTTGCTCTATGGTGTGGTTACTTGGTGTTTTGGGCATAAAATGGCCCATAGAGTTAGATCTGCTCCACCCTCACCAAAGGTCAGAGAAATCAAGCTTCTTTCTACTTCTTCTTTTGAAATAGGAAGTGTGACTTAGGGAGTAGCTGCCTGCAGGATACTTGTTCTAGGGTAGGTTCACTGCCCAAACATCAAATACTTTACTCTGGAATTATTGACTTGATGTCTTAAGTATTGGAGCAAGTAACTGTTCTAGTTATCCTTTATATCATGTTAAAGCAGTCTTTTGCCTTCTTCCCCCATTTGTATTGGGGTATAAAAGTGTATGGTGAACTCGGTATGTTGGAGATACTGAGTTGCCCTGCTGATACTATCCCTTGTCTCTGTGTTTCTTTCTTATCTCTGTTCTTCCTATATAACATTTCTAATCCTCACACCCCTACCCTGGAATGATCTTGCTGTGGCTAGGATCATGGCAGAAGTCACCCCAAAAAGTGATACTCCTGATAGATTTTATGGACCCTTATTGTAGTGGTCTGTCCTGTCCCTTTAAGAGACAAGCCTTGACCACTCCCTCCCCTGTTCTCTGAGGCAAGAAGATCTTCCTTCCACTTCCAGCCTAAGCTCCTCTTTCTTTTCCATCTTCTCCTCTCCTCCCCATCTCTGTTTCTCTTTTTATCTCTCTGACTCCCTCTCCTTGTTCCCCTTCTCCTTCCTTCTCTCCTTCCCCTTCCCTCCTTTTCCTTTCCCCTCCATATCCCACTAAATAAATATCCAACCTCATTCTGCATGGCATGCCTATCCATCTCTGTCACCTGCCATGGCTCCTTGTGGGACCGACTGATCTGCTGAGGTCTCTCACCTGCCATGCAGCTCCCTGACTGGGACCCACTGCCCCTTGTGGCCTGCTGCTCATTGCCTGCCACTCAAGGAATGGTGCCATTTTATTTTTACCATTACATTGGTGTTTGTGACTTGTCCAGGCTCTCTCCATGTTCCGTCCTGCCTACAGAGGGCCGACTGAGGACATGCGGAACCCTGGGCTCAGGAACTGGGTTTCTTTACAGTAGCCCCACATTCTATCTGCCTGAATGCCATCCTCTACACACACCAGCAGCTTTGGTGGTGAGTTTTTCCCTTTTAGTCAGCTAAACCATTTCTCTGAACCCAAGGAATTGACTGTTGAGCTCCTGGAAATCCTATGGTGTTCCTAGAAATGGGGAGATTACCCCCAATCACAGCCTTCACAGCTATGTTTGAGCCTTTGCTAACATTCATCTCTGGTTTTTTCCATAGCTAAAAATGTGATGGGATGACCCAGGATAGTCCTCCCGTGCTAGCACTGCACAGGCTGAGTAGTGCATTTGCTTTGGGGCCTGAGGTCCCTCAAATTTTTCTTTCTTTTTTCTTTTTCCTTTCTTTTCTTTTGGACCACTCACAAGTGGTCCTTGCCATGAGGGACCACTCGGAGCAGCCTCTAGCCTCTGGCTTCCGCGTCACCTGGACCTGGAGCCAGTCTGGCTTCATTAACACCCTGTCTATAGAGAAAAGACATTTTCCTGCAGGCTTTGCAGTTTGTTTGCTGTTTTCATGGGTTTTCACATTTTCATATATGGAATATAAACCCTCAAAGTATCAGCCACCTGCTGGTGTCCCGCCAGTTCTGCTTTTCCTCAAACTATCCCTGGCACCACTACCACTGGTCCTGTGTAAACTGACAAGATTAGGTGGTTCCATGAGGCAGCTGTTTTCAATTCCAGCCTTTGCTCCCTGCTGGGGCTTGTGGTGTGGCGGCACAGTGACAGGGCAGATTATGCCTGTAAGTCTCTGTTGTTATTATATTTTAAACTCCCACAGCTCAAAAAACATGACTTTCCCATACAACACTTGATCACTGCCATTTTGACCAAGATCAGGTGACCTTACTGCCATCTTAACTGATGGTCAGGCCAGGTGACTTCACCACCATCTTAACTGATGGCCAGGTCAGGTAACCAAGTCCTGCCATCTTTACTGAGGTATACCCTGCCTGGTCCCCCGGTTTACTTATGTTTTTGTCTTTAAATTCTTCTTGCTGACTCTGTTATAAGTGTGTTTTGTGCAGTGGCATGCCTTTGATAGGGCCCAGCAAGGACATTCACTTCACCCAATTCCTGTTCACTGTATGTATATATCATACATGTAACTTAAATGCACCTATGTTTACTGTTAAATGTTATAATTGTCT
>LOJH01015501.1:4587-23400 GCA_001685095.1 Ellobius talpinus | reverse complement strand
GGGGAGGGGGAGGGAAATGGGAGGCGGGGAGGAGGTGGAAATTTTTAATAAAAATAAAATAAATAAATAAAAATAAAAAATCTGCATTTTTATAGTCATTGCTACTTCATTGACAACAGCCAAGATTCACAGTCAGACTAAACACCCATCAATGAGTGCATAAAGAAAGCGCAGTATGAATCAGCAACAGGGTACTGTCAGCCACATTACACAGGGGAACCTGAAGCACATTATGGCCTGTGAAGTCAGCCAAGAGCAGATAGACAAATACTCCTAATCCTCATCGTATGTGGAATCCGAAGAAGGGATCCCAACAGAAGCAGAGAGCAGAAGGGTGGGTGCCAGGACCTTGGGATGATGTCGTTCACAGCATAGGCTCAGTTAGGTGGCATGAGCGTGTCTTGAAGATCCAATGTACAACACGTTGACTGTAGTTAAAGTAAATACTATGTCCTTAAAAGTTGCTAAGACAGGAGGTGTCGAATGTTCTCAGCTATAGATAAACAGAGGTCATCATGTAAAGCGACCAACACGATTAGCTGCTTGTTAACATTTCACACTGTGTCGTATAGCAAAAGATAGTGCTGTGTTTTTTTACACAGCCTTAAAATATACACTCTATTTGTCAATTATATCTCAATAAAATATATAATATAATACCTCAAAAACAAAAACCCTAATTTTTGAACCCATCTGTGCAGTAATAATAAAATCCCCTTTACAGAAAAACTAAAGAGAACATTTTCAAAGTACTAAAGTTAAGTCAGCATGTACCTATTGAGCCTCTGCTGAATATTCAACTATCTACTGGGTGCTAAGGAAGATTAATCAAAAAAAAAGAACAGACATATTGGTACCTGACAGGAAATGGGAAATCTGCCCACCAATATAATAACCTACACTTTTGAGCCAATTCACAAAACCTTCTGAAAATATACAGCTGTTAGGTAGTATGGACATGGCCTTTGGTCTATGCAACTTTAGGAACAAAATATGTAAATTCTAAGAAACTTTCTATTGAAGAGCGAACTTTGCATAAATTAAATGAACATGCAGAATACCCCAGGAGGCACTGTAGAGGTCTGGGTCAGGAGGGAACGTGATCCCTTGTGGGGAGATAAGAAAGAATGTGGCTGAACGGCAGGCTGTTCTGGACATCTCAGTGGAGGTAAGTGCCAAGAAGCAGGGCGATCAGGAAGCGAGGAAAATTGTGTGTTCCCTAATCTCTAGGGAGGAACGCCATAAAATTTATCATTCTGGAAAATTAATTTCCTGAAGCTGTTAGAGCTTCCAAATGATGCGTAGGCCCTGAGGACTAAGAGAGGAAATTTACTGCCAAAGGCAAAGAAGCTCCATAGAAAAAACAGAATTAAGCCAAAGTTTACCTGACAGGGCAGGGTGGTACCAAGAACACAGGGTGGAAAAAAGGAAAGGGGATTCTACTGTTCTGCTCTTCACCTCCTGATGGACCTGTTTGCTCCAGGACCTACTCTCACCTAAATGAAGGTGTCACCAAAAGGACAAGGGTTAGAAGTCTGCTAACTGAAGGAAACCTCCAGGAAAGATAAGGCTAAATTGTCTTTCCTGCCTCTCTGCTGTGCCTGAGCTAAAACAGAGCCAGGCAGGCACAGCCCCAGCAAACGAGGAGGGCCTGTGCAGTGTGAGTAGGCCCGGAGGCAGGGAGTGAAGCCCAGAGACAGGAAGTCACAATAAATCAAGGCCTCTGGCTATGGTTCTGGGTGTTCCCTTAGGTCCATCAAAATACAAACATAAGAATTACATAATGTAAAATTATCTAGAGACTCCCTAAACTCTCACAAAATTTACAATAATCAGGTCAGCTGGCAAATATCAACTCTTTTTCACACTTGAATTCCCTCAACTCCCTTAAAAAAAAAAAAAGCCCTAATCTCCTGGCCAGAGAAGCCAGTCGTCAGGCCAGTGAACAACTTGTTCACACAACCCTGCTGTGTGGTAGTCACTCTGCAAACCACCTATGGAGCTTGAAAACAGGAGATGTGAAGTCTCCAGAAAACCTGAGACCCACTGGGTAGTTTCTGTGACCTCATCTCCCGTGAGAACTCCTAATCACCTCTCCTGAGGAACCACGGATGTCTCAGTCTTCTAACACCCTAATAAAAGTTGAAGCTCTTTAATTTCAAAGTACCCTAAAGTTCCCCAGATTCCTATACAGCTAATTAAATTAAAAACGTGCTTTCTGAATCACTAGCAAGCTCTGGGCAGAAGAAATAAGATACTGAGCACGATGGGGTCTTTGAGATGGAAAAACACTAAACGTTGAGATGGAGCAAGTTCAACTGCGATTGAGAACACTGGGGAACTGATTAGTAAAGTTAGCACTTGGGTAAAGAAAGGGCCTGGTGGAAAGGAAACTGTGCAGGGAAAGCTAGCTGCTTCCCCTCTGGACTCCCTCCTGAACCATAAAGACTCTCAAGGAGGAGTGAGCAGCAGAGCAGGATCAGCTGGAGAGCAGACTCCTGACTTCACAGTCTGCTCTTGGCCAGTTTCACAAACCGGCAGTCTAGAAGAATTAGATCAGCAACTCAAATCAAGAAGTGTGAACGTTCCCTCCTTTTATCCCACTGTTGGCCCAACAGACTCTTTCCTTGTGGTTCAGGTGCTTAGCTTTTGTTTACATATTCTGTGATTTCAAAGCAGGAACAAATAAATGAATTGTTGGTCACTTAATCTCCCAGGGGTTTTACTTTACACCCTGGTGACCGTTTCAGTCACTATTGTATTTTTCAGAGCCAAGGCCAGGGCCCCATTCCTTGCCCTTCCTCCATCCCTTTCTTACTTTCCCTCATGCCCTCTGGGTCCTCTTATTCCTACTGCACTCAATCCTTCTCCTCCAGGTTTTAACAAAGCTCTACACCATGAAAACTACAAAGAAACAGAAATTTTTGCTTTAAGAAAAATAACCCCGCCCCTTTCTCAATTTTTACATTAAAAGTCATTCTCATCTACATTTGGAGAGTTGGTGCTTCTCTGGGCAGAGGAAAGAAGGTGGTTGGCTAAGAGGTAAAATCCCTTGAAATCAGGCAATTAGTATTCAAAGATGTGATTTGTTGCAATGGGTTTTTCTTAAGAGGTGCATTTCTAGTTCCGAATCTTGTATTTAACTCTGAACTAGTAGAGAAGTGATTTTTTTTTTTTTAAATTTCAAGCTGCTGAAGCTTCATTTGAAATTCTGGGCATTGGTTTGGTGACCTTGGCAGTCACTGACTTGGTTATTTCTGAAAGAATGAAATAAACAGAAGAAGGCAGGCTTCGTGTCTTCTTATATGCAATGAACACACACTTTAATGTGCTCCTGTGTTTCTTTGTGTTAAGGTGGGGATCCTGACACATAAGCCTTGGCCAAAAATTTCAACTGAAAAGCCCCTAAGCATCAAAGGACATTTTTTTTCCTGCAGACGTTTTTTCATACCATCTACCATGGGCAAGAGAGTGGCTATTGTCAGAGCTGGTGTCAGTGGCTTGGCTGCAATAAGATGCTGTCTGGAGGAAGGGATGGAGCCCATCTGCTTTGAAAGGAGCAATGATGTCGGAGGCCTATGGAAATTCTCAGTAAGTAGTCCATCTCTAGGACGAGAGAGGTAGAAAGACGGTTTCCTTTGCAAATCACATTTGATCAGTTCTCATTCAGACCTGGAAGACTTATCACAAAAGGCCCAGGTCTGGAAAGTTAAGTCTTGCATCTCTCATCACTCAAAACTACTTCACCACAGCAGGGCTGAATGTAGCTGAACCTTAAAAGATGTTCTCAAAGGAAGCAGATCACTTTGCTGTGTAGTTCTAGTCTCTAGCTCATCAACAATACCATTACCTGGCTGGTGGAGTCCAGTTCTCCAAGGGACAGAGTGCTAATGTCACTAATTAACTAAAAATAATACACAGTCACCTTCTTGTATACCTGAAAAGATTCTATCATTTATTCTTCTTAAATACCAACAAAATAGCTTCAAAAATCTAAACTAAAATTCAGTTCTAAGTTCTATTTTCAGCTCGGGTTTTTTAGGCAGTTCTTAGGGAAGTTGGCTACACCACACTGGAGCTGAAATACTCATCCGTCAAACACAAAGATTAGAAATTAGGTTACCTCTAATGTGCCTTGCAATTCCAACAGGATATGATTTTCCTGTGTCTCTATGAGCAGTTATAAATTATTATAAATGTTGGCTGTGTGTGGGCTTATTGGATTGCCTGTCAATTCTAAATCTGAAGGAGAAAAATGATGGTCGTTGCCATCTAGTCTTAAAAACAATATGGCCATGAAATATTCAATATAAATATAACAGTTAAGTTTCAAAGCCAAATCTGGGAGCACTCCTAGCTTTTCTTGTTTTGAATTTTTCAGTCAATGTGACTACATGTAAGTGATAAATAATTTTGGTTCAAAGAGAGTGTACCCACGACACTCACCTTGTAACCATCTTTCTCTGTCTCAGTTTTAGTTCTTCTCCACCTGCAACAACAACAACAACAACAAAACCTATTTTCTCTGATAGAAAATGTCGTACGGATTTAGAATGCATCTGTATTTGTCTCATGAGTCTTTTCTGTACTTTTTGTTCCTGCTGAATGCAAAGTATCACATGAGATATATAGTCACAGACTTTATTTTCCATTCTGGAAATAAGTTATTTAGAGAATTCCATTTTCTTTATATCTGCCGAGAGAAGCGTCACCAGCTTAGACTAAGGTGACTGCCTACAATCTCATCAGCCATAGCTAAATACTACATCAGCATTAGATGTTTCTGTTTTGTGCTAGCGAGGAGGATGAGAAACATGTGACAATTATTTTTCTACATCAGTGACTTCCACTCTGCTGATGAAAGGAGTCATAACTTAAGTCCACAACCCTTGGATATCAAATAAACAAGAATTCATTTGATAGCGATACCTTTCACAGGATAATGATAGAAACAATCTGACTATGAGCTATATAATGGAACCAGTCTGGGAAAAAAAACTGAGTATATTCTCAGAGGCACTTTAGCTATCAGATTACTAAACAGTAAACCTCAAGAATTTGGGATTTCTCTGGGGTCTCAAGCTAAGAGAAGAAAAGCCTGGGATGTTCAGGGAGGAAGCTCTTCTCTAGATGAAAGAGCTTCACAACTTTACAGAGATGATGATGGGTCAGTGGTGGGTGGGACCATGCCTTGACTTGAACTGCTTAAATGTGTGTATCATTGGTCCTCTATTTAAAAAATCAGTCTCATTTTAGGACCCTGGAGATGAACTGGAGTGAAAGAATAACTGGCCCTTCCCCTTTTCTGATTTTTACTATTAATTTGGCTGACCTAATTGGCTTGTTGAGGATAGGTGGGCATCGCTTGCTTTTTGGGTCACAGACTATGGCCGAAACTTCAGTAACAGCAAAATAAATTTTAAAAAATCCAAAATGTTATACAGCTATTGCCACTTTTATTTTATTCTACAGAAATTTTTATCATGTTTGATTATAGACAGGTACCCCAGACCTCACTAGGAGACTATGGATCATCATTCAAAACTGTACATATTCTATAAATTAGGTGGCCCTAAGAATCTCAGATAAAAAATTGTTGACAAGCTAACCTTCAGTTAATGTCAACTCAGTGGATAAAAAGCTACTGAAATCTTCGTAAGTCAGGGGAAAATTCCTCCAGAACCAGAAGCGCTGTGAGTGTTGTCAAAGGATGTAAATCTCTATATGATATAGTCCCAGATGCCCTTCCCTTCATGATCTGTGAGTGGTGCCCACTGCCATGTGGATGTACGGCAGTGTGCTAATACCAGCATTATAAAAAAAATCAACAATCCATGAAATGTACATGGGAGGTGTCGTCAGCATCCAAAAAGGAATCTGAGTTAGCCATTATCGCCAGCTCAGGAAGCTTATGTAAGGAAGCAAAAAGTGATAGTTTACTAAGATACAAAGTCAGACTCTGGTTGTCTGCAAGGCACAATGTCTCTTTTCCATCAAGTTATGTATATAAGCAAAATTCCACGCAGGGTCCCAGTGGGGGTGTGAATACCTTCAAATACTTGAAACTTTAGCCTCCTCCGCTCATCCCTAAGCCTTTTTTCTTTTCTAAGAAAAGTTGCTTTGCACAATGTGCACAGACAGGAATTTTTGAAGAATGTGTTATATAAGCTTTCATCTTGCAAGTCCCTGCTGTGCAAGAGGTGTGCCAGGAGACAGAAACCTAAGAATTCCAAACTCTTCATTGTATGATTTTGCTGAGAAATGGAAACCAAGTGGGCTTTAAAGAATGGCGGATTAAATGTGAATGAGTTTTAAGTTTCATGCATTCCTATTGGACGTCACATCCTTAAAAGATTTGGTTAGTTTCACAATAAGAAATGTCTCCCATGTCAGTACTAAACAGGGCTTGACTCTGCTGAACTTCGGTGCGTTCAGGGTAGTGTGGCTGTAACTAATCCTAAGAAGACACTTACATTCCCCAGCCTATCAGACTATGGAAACAATGGACACCCCACAATGGAATTGTCTCCCAGAAATCTTATGCTGGGAGAAGGAAAATGCTGGAAGCCTTTGTATCTCTGAAAAGAGATTTAATAGTACTGACTGCATCTAACACTTGCTAGGCCACCTTGTATGATGAAATGGAAGCCTAGAAAATGATGGATCAATGGTGGGCAGACCCCACTTTGCCCTGGACTGCTTAGATGCATATAAACTTTAATGTCACTTCAGGACTTATACGGTGGGCCAAAGGAAGTCACTGGATCTCATCGTCCTTCTTCCCAATGGCCACATTGACTAAAACTCCTTTATCTGCTTTTTACTATTAATTTTGCTATTTCAATTGACTTATGGAGAACAAGTGGCTGAGCTTGACTTTTGGGGTACAGATTATAACGCCAAGTTTGGTAACATGGTCATCATACACAGCAATTAAAATTTTCTCAATAAACTAGCAGTAGATTGGCATTCTTTTGGCTTAAGAAAAAGGAAAACAACAGAATCAGAATACTCTGAACTTATTTTTCTCACTCACTCATTCACGTATTTACTCAACAGATACATCCTGAGTGTACACACTGCTGTGTTAGGCATAGCATCAAGCAAAAAGCACAGTAGGAAGCTAGTATTTTACATTTTCCTTTTTTTAAAGAATTTCATACCTGCATACAAGAAAGTATGAGCGTATCTACCTCCCATGCCCCCTCCAGTTCCCCTCTATCCCTTCCCAGCTTCACACCTTGTTTTAAGTAATCCACTAAGTCATTAGTGCTATTCACATGTGTACTGGTGTGAGGTCAGTCACTGAAACATGAGAAACCCACCAATGGCTATAGAAGTAAAAATAACTGTGATGTAAGCAAATATGTAGTAAGGAAAACAATAAGGATAACAGAAGCTTGGTGGATGCAGGGATGACTGACAGGTGACGAGAGGAAGAAAAGGAAGGCAATAAAGACAACGGAAGCTTGGTGGATGCAGGGATGACTGACAGGTGATGAGAGGAAGAAAAGGAAAGCAAATTTAGGGAAGAAACTTTGAAACTGGAGCTTGAGAGTTTCTTTGAACCAATAGAAAGTCAACAGATATACAGAGATGAAATATGAGAGGCAATAAAGGCAGACTGATAAAAACACACAGGGAACATTCTGGAATTCACCTCAAGTCCTCAAGTCACTTATGACCTAGAGCAAAAGAGGGTAGATGTGGAAACTCCAGACAGAATGACAATGTGTTGATAATGGACCCAGAGCAGCTGGCCTCTAGCTCCAGGACACAGTCTCTCAGACTAAACCAGAATTGGTGCTTCATTCCCTCCTGACTCGTTCAAACCACCTCACATATTGAAATAATTAAAGGGCATGTTTTTTGAAGCAACTACCTGTTGTTGTACAATTCCCTTAGGTGAAGAACAGTTTCTGAAGTTCTCTTTCCATGTTAGGATTGCCTGGAATCAATGAGGGGAAATACATGAACTTATGCAATCAATAGTCCCAGGCCAATCATCCCTTTTCCAGAGCAGTCTTAACATTTTTTACTAGTCCCTGGCCCACAGCTAAGCCCTCCCTCCTTCCAGTGGGCAGCTGAGAAATCTCCTTCCCTCCTTGCCTCACCACTGGCAGCAGATAGCACTGTGAGTGAACAGCAATGGCTCAGACCCCAGAACCTGCCAGGCGGCAGCCTTCACCCTTTTTCTGACCTCCATAAATATTTCCAAGCAAGTCTTTCAAAGGATAAATATCTGAGCCTAGAAACTTAAGAGAAACGTGGCAACCGTTGGTAGAGGAAGAGTGTATTCTCAACTTGAGGAGAGACACTGAGGCCTTAGGCTGAACCCTTCCCTCCCAGAGACACAGACCTCATGATCCTTTGTAGCCCTGTCTGTCTTGGTCTTCCAGAAGCTAGCCAGGGTGATCTAGAGATGGAGTCTTAATTCAAGCAACAATGTGACATTGAATCCCTCCCCTCTCACTGTTACATAAGAATTCCTTCAGGCCTTGGAGACACTGAGACTGCCAGCTTTGAAATATGTTTTCAAGGCAGCACCCCGTGAACACTTGATCCTGTCCACACAAGAAACTGGAAATGTTTATTTTCAATTTAGCTTCCGACTGCTTCTCAACAAGAAACTACTTTTCAATTACATAGTGGTTTGAAAATGGAATGCCAAGAAGTGACACACATTCTAAATTCTGTGGTTCCCTGTGGATTTTNGGAAGAGTGAATTCCCATAGTTGATGAGTTAAAGGCTCCTCAAACACAGATCTCATTTACAACAGCAGAGTTTCCCACAGGATGTTTTCAGGACCAGCCAGCCACACCAGTATCCACTGCAGCTTCTTGAAGTACAAATTCTCAGGCCTCTCAGGTTTCTCAGACTATACATTAGAGGCAGGGAATCCAACATGTTGGAAGTGAAGCCCAGGAATCCACAATTGGGGGCATTTTCTTGTGATTCTAATTGCATCAAAGTGGATAAGCCACCTGCAGACTAGAACTTGTGGCTGGTGAAGAGGGTGCTGAAGTCCATGTAGCACCCACATAAGAGCAAAACTACACACACAGTACTGCTGTATCGTTGTTTTTCCAAGGTGAGCATGATATCAGAACTAGTGATAACGCAGGAAAAAGTAAGGAAAATGCTGAGAGACTGTAAAAGAACTAATACGATTTTAATTAGGCCAAGGAGGGTTGATGTGGGAAGAGATCAGCTCCGTACAGTTGTTATGCAAAGGACTTTCTATTGTATATCTCAAAAAAATAACTCTTTTTTCATACATTTTATTGAAAAAGAATGTAATACAATACATTCTGATTAAGTTTTCTTCTCTCCCAACTCCTCCCATATCCCTTGCACCTTCCCATCTACTTAACGCCACACCTTTCTTTCTCTCTCTTTTTAGAAAGTAAACAGGAAAAATAATCAGGTTAAAAAAAAGGAGAAACACACATAAAAACACAAACAAAACACAGAATCAGAAACGATAACATAGAAGCAAAATATCTGTAAGAGAACAAAAAAAGCCAAACAAAGCGTCATGAGACAAAACCATTGAGTTTGTTTTGTGTTGGCTGTCTACTGCTGGGCATGGGGTCTACCCTTAAGTTTGGTTAATATACCCAGTGAGACTCCATTGGAGAGAACCAATGAAAAAAGAACTCTTGCCTAGCAGTAATGGTGCATGCCTTTAATCCCAGCCCTTGAGAGGCAGAGGCAGGCAGATCTCTGTGAGTTTAAGGCCAGCGTGGTCTACAGAGTGGGTTCCAAGACAACCAAAGCTATACAGAGAAACCCTGTCTTGAAAAACCAAAAAAAAATAAAAGAAAAAAAATAAAAAGAACTCTTAATTTTTAATATTAAAAGGGGTTCTGCCCCTACTGGGTTGCTTTATCTGGCTTTAATATGATGAGATATGCCTAGTTTTACTGTAACTTGATATGTCATGTTTGGTTGATATCCCTGGGAGGCCTGCCCTCTTCTGAAAAGAATGGAGGAGGAGTAGATCTGGGGGAGAGGGGCTAGGGGGCTGCAGTCAGGATGTAATATATGAGGGAAAAAAGTCTTAAAAAGAGAGGCTTGTTGACCAGCTAATAGTTGAATATTCTCAGAAAAGAGCACCATTCTTGCCTTCGTTTTACAGTTTTGTTGTTTTCCTAGAGTCATGCGGAAGAAGGAAGAGCCAGCATTTACCAGTCTGTATTCACCAACTCTTCCAAAGAAATGATGTGTTTTCCAGATTTCCCCTATCCTGATGATTTCCCAAACTACATGCACCACAGCAAGCTCCAGGAATATATAAAGGCATTTGCTCAGAAGAAGGATCTTTTAAGATACATACAGTTTGAGGTAGGACCTTGTACCCAGTACCACTGGTAGTATAAGAATGAATCCAGAAAGATGGAAGGACACAGCATCAAGCAGCATGCACCAAGTGTCTTGACTCTTCACCAGCCCGTAGTTCTGTCATACTACAGAGCATTTATGCACTCCCCTCCCACCCAGTTCTTCTCAGAAACTTTTTAAATCCCTTAGAAAATGCTGGAGAGAGATCTACTATCATAGCAAAGTTCCCTGCACCACTCTCTTCTGCTTGGAAAATAATTCAAAATTCTGTTGTCCACATTTGGATTCCTGTGGGTTCAATATCAATGAGTCATGCATTGTCCAATAAAATGTGGCATTTGTTAGAAATTACGACATTATAAAAAGAGTATCAATGTCAATGAGCCCTGTCCTTTACCCTCTTAGCCCATTATATTCCTCCTTAATGAGTCTTAGAAGAGTTATGAAGTGGGGACATTGTTTCAGTAACTGGCAGTAATGTTTTATATTTGTTTGAAAGTCCTGCCTTAATTAATTAGTGTTAAATGAAAAGAGCACATATACAGAGGAGGAAACAATTGACAAAATTATGACTTGAGGCTGTATTTACATAATTATTTTCCCTGGGGTAGTTCCAAATATATAGTTAAAATTAAAATGTCCAGCTATCATTTTTCAAGTTTTTTTAAAAGTTAAAAAAGCAAGGTTAATTGAAAAGTAAAGAAACAGCTGCCTGGAGCTGGAAAGGACTCCAAAAATTATTACCGCAGATGGTCTTTTATTGCACTTATCTATCCATTCCATCCATTCATCTACTTGTGGAATTCCAAATGTCAAAAGTTGCCTTGATTTGTGGCAGTAATATCTACAAACATTAATCATGTTCCTGATACATGCTTATATCATGATATGGTTATATAGGAAGATAGAGAGAGAGAGAGAGCAAAGCAGAGAGAGAGCAAAGCAGAGAGAGGGAGGAAGGGATTGAGGGAGGAAAGTGAAGGAAGAAAAATTAGCCAAGAGAGAAACAGAATTATAGAAGAAACATAGAAGGAATTCTTTTTTTTAACTTGTTTTCTTTCAGACTCTGGTTTCCAGTGGAAAGACGTGTTCTAGCTTCTTGGCCACTGGCCAATGGCTGGTTGTTACCAAAAAGGATGGGAAGCAAGATTCTCTGCTCTTCGATGCTATGATGATTTGTTCAGGGCACCATGTATACCCCAATATGCCAACTGACTCTTTTCCTGGTAAGCTTGAAATATATATAATAAGAATGGGATTAAAGGCAAGCATCTAGAGTTGAAGGATATCTTTCCCCAGTAATTATATTTAAATTACCAGAAACATCAAAAGTAAAAAAAAATTTATGTATGATGATATGAAAAATATAATAACTTATTCCCTAAGCCCCAATTCCAAAGACTGTACAAATGACAGACAGACAGACATGAGTTCTTATATCACAGATGATAATGCAAATTTAAGTCCTAGCACAGTGGGGTCTTTGAACACTCATATGCAAAAATGTGGGGTTCTGCCAGAAAATTAAAGTAAGATTCTTCTTTTTGCCTTCATTTGCAATTTACAAGGGAATTTTAATAATCTCAATGTTGTGTGTGTTATGCACACAAAATTTATATTTTGATGTGTACTTGTGTGTGCACATGCATGTGTGCATGTACATGCATGAGTGTGTATGTGTGTATGTATCAAGAGTAGAAGTTGTTGCTGCTGCAGCAAAAACAGCACATTCAGTTGCTGTCTTAGTTTGCTTTTCTACTGCTGTGATAAAACACTGACCAAAAGCAACTTGAGAAGCAAAGGGTTTACTTCATTATACAGTTTATAGTCCACTGTGGAGAGAAATTGAGGCAGGAACCTAGAGGCAAGAACTGAAACAGAGAGATCATGAAGAAATACTGTTTATTGTTTTCTGTTGACTGAGGTTTCTGTCCCACTAGACTCCACAGTTGTTAAGTCCCAAAGAGGATTTCATTAATTATACAATGATTGGCCTAGTAGCTCAGGCTTCTTATTAACTCATAACTTATATTAGCCCATAATACTTGTCTGTGTTAGCCAGTACCTTTTTCGGTGAGGCAGTCACATCTTGTTTGCTCTATGTCTGGCTTCCTCTCTCTCTGGGTGACGACTGTAGACTGAAACTACCCTCTTCCTAGAATTCTCATTGCCCTGCCTCTACTTCCTGCCTGGCTACTGGCAAATCCATGTTTATTAAACCAGTACAAGAAACAAATCTTTACAGGGTAAAACCACTGTCCCACAGTAGTTCCCCGTGGCTCACTTAACTTGCTTTTCTATGCTGTCCAGAACCACTTGCCCTGAGGTGCCACTGCCCACTCTAGGCTGGGCCCTCCCATGTCAATCATGAATCAAGAAAATGCTCCACAAGCTTGCCTACAGGCAAGTCTGATGGAAGCATTTTCTGAATTGAGGTTCGCTCATTCCAGATTGCATTAAGTTGACGAAAATACTAACCAGAACAGATGCCATCCAAAAATGAAAAAGCAATATCAAGGAAATAAATACACTCAAAAATTTTCCTGCCCTCCATTCCATTTTTCAGCCTCCCTTCCTTCTAGTCTCCATCATCCCTTCCTCCCTTTCTGCCAATTTCTTCATCTTTTAACACATATAGCGTTGTCACCCAGAAATGATATTGTGATGAAATTCTTAAAAACAGACTAAACATTTAGCATATGCAATAGCCCTTAGATAGTATTTAAAGAATTTATTATTATTATTATTATTATTATTAAAAATGGAAATCATAATACCTCAAAAATTTTAAGATTCCCCAGAAGTAATCATTTCGGAGTTTACTGGCAAAACGCACTAAATGGACAAGTGTGTTTTAACTATGGAATTTTTTCCTTAAGTGTGAAAAGTGTGTCTTCAAAATTTTTGAAAATCAACTTAGGCCTAGAGCACTTTCAAGGCAAGTGTCTGCATAGTCGGGATTACAAGAACCCAGGAGATTTCCAGGGGAAGAGGATCCTTGTGATTGGCCTGGGGAACTCAGCATCTGATATTGCTGTTGAACTCAGTCGTCTGGCTACACAGGTATGTGACATAGAGGTTTTGTAGGAATAAAACTAGGATAGAAATATGCCATTAAGTTAGCCCTGGAGGCTGGGGAAAGAGTTTCCACAACATATTGTCTGCTTTGTGAGACCTTCAATCATGAGGATTTGAGTGAGCTCCTCTTCCAGAGAGGGAAGACAGTCTTCCTTGATATAAAGATGTTTGTTCTGCTAAAATGGAGGCAAATGTCTGAGCATGTGTATAAGTGCATAGGTAAACATTTACCTTTTGTTCTAATTTTATATTTTAGTAGCTTTCAAACTAGCTGGTTCTTAGTCAGGCTCCATCTTTATTTATTTAATGTTTCTTATCACCTACCATGTGAAAGACACCGCCTGCCAGTGTAAAGCTCTGGAGCATCACGCAGTCTGGCTTTTACCATCATTCATTGATTCACTCATTCAGAAGCAAGTATTCAGCAAACGGCAGGTGCTATTGTATGTCAAAATTATGCTAAATTAAAATTAAAGATATGGGCTAGACTAGATTATGACTCTAAGGAATAATCAGTGGGTGGACATAGGGTGATAAATATATAAACCATCTCCGAAGGAAGTGATAAGTCTCCTGTGGAATTAGGTGTGGCAAAAAGAACAAAGAACCTAATTTAACCTGGATAAAGTCAAGGAAAGCTTCCAGAAGATTCAAGTTGTTCTGACTAGTAGAGCCCCGAGAACCTCAATGTATTTTCAAGCAAGCAGATACTAAACAAGTTAACTCCTAAATGAATGGAAGGAAAACTTTGTTTTTTTTTTTAAAAAAAAAAAAACTAAGAATCTCCCTGCTTTGTCACAAAGATAGTAAATACACCAGCAATTGACCTGGCAGGCTGAGATAACTTCCATAGCTTGGGATGAACAGATGCTTTGTGTGCACATATGCAGGAAAGACTAGGAAAGGGGAGGAGGGACAGACAACAGCATTATCTGTGCATCTCATCAATCTAATTACAGCTTCCTATTTAGCTCCATTTCCCCAACTCAGTCCAACCTCTTCTACTGCCCACAGCTTCTAGGGTTCTCTCAGTTGACAAGTCTCTACCTGCCATCTCAGTTTATGAGCTCATAAAAATTAAACCAAGCCCAGAGGCTACAGAGGCTTCTTTTTCTTTTATTCTTTTTAATGATTTATTTATCCTTATTTTATGTGCATTGATACAAAGGTGTAAGATCCCCTGGAACTGGATTTTCAGACAGTTGTGAGCTGCCATGTGGGTGCTGGGAATTGAACCCAGGTCCTCCGGAAGAGCAGTCAGTGCTCTTAACCATTGAGCCATTTCTCCAGCCCTACAAAGGCTTCTTATACCGGATGTTGTGGTTATAATTCTTTGAACAGCTCTACATCAGTGCTTTGGAGTGGTAGGGGAGGATTCTTACCTCCCTCTAGCTGCAAAGGTAGTGTGTTCATCGAGACTCACCACTTAGAAAGTGTTCCTAACTGGACATTGAAGGAGACACACAGATATGCCTCCAGAGAACTGTGTTGTGTTTACTTGTCACGGAGGGATGTTGAAATCTATATTGTCTCTCCCAACCAGGTCATTATCAGCATCCGAAGTGGTTCCTGGGTCATGAGTAGGGTTTGGAATGATGGGTATCCTTGGGACATGGTCTATGTAACCCGCTTCGCATCCTTCCTCCGGAATGTCCTTCCTTCATTTGTCTCTGACTGGTTATATGTCAAGAAGATGAACACCTGGTTTAAGCATGAGAACTATGGTCTGATGCCTTTAAATGGGTATGACAAATTGTACATATTTTATCCTTCAACCTAAGAGAGTGCTGGTTTAGGTTATTTCTACCTGGTTCTAACTTTCATTATCCCATTGAGTCTAATGGAAATAAATTAAGAATTTCTCAGATGACACAGTTTAAACCAAAGATCATATGCAGGTTAGAAATTAGTCCAGAAATGTGGTGGATATGCAAAGTGAAGGTGGATGAGGTAAACAGATCATCCTGACAAACAAAATTCATTTAACTACAATCCATTACATAGAATGTAAGGGCTGAACAATCTCAAATTGGATTTTTTTGCGAATATCTATGCTTATAGATAAGTGAGGATACCAATAACAATGTCTACTTTTGAAGATAGCAATATTTAGAGAGATAAATATAAATTTTTAATTTACTTTATTAACTATATTTTTAAAACTTACAAATGCAGGTTCTTTTCAGTCTCAGATTACCTAATGTGCTTGTAAGGAAGATCTACCAGTGTCCTATGAATCACCATGTCTCGGCAAATAGAAGACCCAGAACGGGAGTGGATGCTCCTTTCCACATCCTGAACATTTTGAAAAGCATGGAATATAAAAAGCCATGGAGCTATCTTGATAGAACTGATGTGACCCATAAAATTAATAAGATTCATTCCTTTACTTCTTATCCAGATAGTAGTCAGTACACACTAACTGGGGAAACATTGTGGATAGAAAAGTCAGTGTCTTCATAGGAAAAAAAGGAATATTTGGTGGGTAAGAACGTTTTACAGTGAAATCTTCCCTTCTGGCCCATGCCAGCCAAGAATTCCATTTGTTTGGAGAAATGTGCTAAGGAAAGCAAGGAGGAACTGTGAATTGGAACACCAAACACGACATTAAAGAGTCAGAGCCTCCTTCCAAGGCTCTTACCCTACCCAGATTTAAGGACTACCTAGACACAAAAGGAGAAGAAATGTTGAATTTATGTGTTTAGAATTTTGTTTAACATAATAAAAGTTACAAAATTTGATCTCGTTGAAATGGTTTATCTTACAAGAATAACTATAATTTATATTGGGGCTTTACCATTTAGACAGGAAAAGCCAGTTTTAGAAATCCACTCATTCTCAGCACTAAGCTCCCCCTTTGAAAGGGCTCCAGAGACCCTAAATTGAAGTTGACATCTTTTCATTCCTCCCTTGGTTGAGAGGAGAACAAGGAGAGAAAACAGGTATGCCGTGATCTCCTTGTTAGATTCCTAATAAGGCAAAGGGAGAGGGAACACAGTTACAGAGGGGAATAACAGTGTGGAAATACAGAAATAAATACCAATATTCGCAGAGTTTCTATGTATGTGAGATACTTAGATATAATTCCAGAATCTCTGAAGAAAACTTATGTCAACATGAAATATGTTTCGTGAAAAAATTTCATTGCCATAAGTTTGGTAAAGTACAGTATTAAAGGTGATTTCTTTCTTTGTGAAAGCAAAGAAATTGATGGAAGAAGACCAAACATGGTGGTAAGATATCCCATCATCGAAAATCTGATTTCACTATGCAAGGTCTTCCAGTTATAATAGTAGTTAACATGTAATGTTCTTGTCTGTGTTTAGTACTGCTCTGGTAGTTAGCCATTCAGTGATACTATCCCTGTGAGGACAAGTTTGCATTTATCCCAATTATACACATAGAGAAACAACCACAGGGCAATGGGGCTGGGAATAAACTTCGTTTTTATTCTCATCTATTTGGTGAGTCTCCAAAGAATATAAATATACATAATATAATTTTGTCTCAAAGGGCAACAAGAAAATTTCGGAAAAATTCTTAGAAGTGTTCATAAATGGGAAAGGAATTCCCATGAGAGAATAGCCTCTAGGGGTCCTTGTGTTGGTGCATAACTGATCAAACATGGCTGCAATGGTATGGGCTGCTGCAGGGATTTCATGGAAATGGCCATTACAGTCATGGTGCTTCCCTTTCACACCTGCACAGTCCCCTCAGGAAAGAACCCGTGTTCAATGACGAGCTCCCGGCCCGCATCCTATGTGGCACTGTGACCATCAAACCCAGGGTGACAAAGTTCACAGAGACCTCCGCTGTATTTGAGGATGGGACCGTGTTTGAAGACATTGACTATGTCATCTTTGCAACAGGCTACAGTTATGCCTATCCCTTCCTGGATGACTCCATCATCAAAAGCAGAAACAATGAGGTCACCTTGTACAAGGGCATCTTCCCTCCTCAGCTGGAGAAACCAACCATGGCAGTAATTGGCCTTGTCCAGTCCCTTGGTGCTGCCATCCCCACAGCTGACCTGCAGGCACGTTGGGCTGCTAAAGTGTTTGCAAGTATGTGGGTCATTCTATTTTTCATTCACTAAGACAATAATTGCCTGCTATACGCTGATGACTGTGGTAGGGATCCAACTAGAACAAGCCAGACACGCAATTTGACTTCACAGATGGGGATGGAATGAGGAGGGGATGTTACCACAGGAGAAGTTTCAGGATGTTCTGGTAAGGAGAACTGGTCCAGAATTTATTTGTTCCATCTAAACAACATGAATCAAGCCACAATAGGAGGAATTGCGTTTGAATGTATGAAGAACCAGAAACATTTTTAAAATTAAAGACAGGTGTGCCAAGAAATGGAGAACCAAACAAAAGCCTAGAGGGGCTTAATAAGCTGTATCAAAGAACTTGACCTTCTGACAGTGAAGTTGGGAGGAGTTTGCAAGGTTTTATGTAAGATAAAGGCAACAGAGAGATAACTGCAGTGCTAGGGGTACATATACTGAAGGGGTGATGGGGCCAGGGGTGGTGGGCATGCCAGAATCCTACCATTACCTCTGTGTGACCATCATGTCCTCTCACACTGTTGAAAGTCTTCTTCCCTTCTCTTTTCCCACTGTAGACTACATAGTCTCAAGGGGCTACAAGAACTCTTACGTGGGGACATACATATTACATGGAGAGAGGCGGTGACTTAAATATACTGATTTAATGGCTACAATACTATTGATCATCATGATCATGAAAAGTGTCTTCTTATTCAATGGCTAAAAAAAATACTAAGCAGCAAAAATATAACTTCCCTAACATACTACCGATTAAAAACTCGTACTGAGGAAAATATTAAAACCATAGAATGAGTTTAAAATGTACTATGGATACATATGCTTTTATTTCAAATGTACCATGAAGAATGGTTTTTCAAAAATATTGTCATGACAAGATCTCCTGAGTAAATTGGGAGCATGGGGACTTTGGGGGAGGGTTGAAGGGGAGGAGAGAGGCAGGAAGGGAAGCAGAGAAAAATGTAGAGCTCAATAAAAATCAGTTAAAAAAATGTTCAAAGCAAAAAAAAACCTAAGACAGCCATACATACAAGCAAAACACTCATAAAATAAAATAAATCTAAAAAATATTGTCATGAAATCTTAAATAAGAACACTCTCCTGTACAATGGTTCCATTGTCTTTTATTCTTTATTCTTTTTTCTTTTTTATTTACTTTATTGATTCATACCTTTTTCTTTGCCCCTCTTTCTTCCTTTCTCCTCCCTTTCTACCCCCTCCCATGATCCCCATCCTCCCTATTTTCTCAGGAGATCTTGTCTATTTCCCATGTAGATTAGATCCATGTATGTCTCTCTTAGGGTCTTCATTGTTGTCT
>LOJH01015500.1:10889-27384 GCA_001685095.1 Ellobius talpinus | reverse complement strand
CTCTCTCTCTCTCTCTCTCTCTCTCTCTCTCTCTCTCTCTCTCTCTCTTGTGTGAATGCAATAAAATAAACTTAATTATTAAAACCTATACTGAAGAAAAGTGAGGTAAAGAACATTCATTGATTTGCTTTTTTATAAACTATAGATATATGATAGCAGGAGGAAGGAAATCTCAACAATTTCTGAAAACCAGAATATCAAATAAAATACAATAGATGGTCAGCAAGCCAGCTCAGTAGGTAAAGGCACTGCCTTCCCAGCCTGATGACCTACCTAAATTCAATACCATGTGGCAGAAAGGGAGAACCAACTGCCACAAGCTGTCCTGACATCCACATTCTTGCCACAATACGTACACCTCAACACAAAATAGAGTGCAAAAGCAATTTTTAAATTACATAATGTAAAAATATAGTCTAAGAAATTTCCTCAATGTCAAAGCAAAACAGATAATTAACAGAAACCCGGTATGCATTTTCCATTCCTTTCTCCAAATAAATCAAAAGTTCTCATCTAATTTCAAGAAAGGAAACTTAAGGAAACTGACGAAAACCTTAATCAGACTGTTACCAACAGGTAAAGTACCGTACAGAGATTTGGATAGCTGGATAAATACCACAGGAAGTGAAATCACAGGCTAGCTTACCAACCAGCAAGTCTCCAAAGAAGCATTCTCTCTCTCACCTGTCCATCCAAGAACCACAGTTTTCTGCAAACCTGTTGCAACAAGGAAAGCTCACTCCTGGTGGACTGTGTTTCTTGGTTTACTAAAACAAGAGTATCCTTAGAGTGAGGCCTTTGTGTGGTTTACACTTAGAGACTCAGGACTCAGCGCAATGCTGTGCTTCTGCAGAGTGTGGGAGGGCATCTGCTGAATGACTGAGAAGAGAGAGCAGGAAGGAAAGAAAGCACGGAGGAAGCAAAGGACAAAGTGGGGATTTGCAGAGTCTTTTCTCAGAGTTCCCATACAAAGTGCACTGTCATGGTAAATTCGGGTCATTTTTCCCCTACAATGGAAACAGCAAACTTTTCAGACTCTGAGCAAACCTTGTCCTTTTCAATCATTCCTCAATACATACCGGCTCTGTATCTGCATGTCCACACAATAAAAATAGCCAAAAAGAACTGTGTTCAGGGCTGAGGAATACAGATAACTCCACTAGAAGGTAGACTGCTTGCCTAGCATGCCTGGAGCCTTGAGTTAGACCACCAGCATTGCATCATCTGGGTGTAGGGGCACAAGCCTGCAAACCCAACACTCTAAGAGGCAGAGGCAGGAGAAGTAAAACTCAAGACAAACCCCAGCTAAAGAGCCTGGGCTACATGAGTTCCATCTCAAAATAGAACGAGAAAGCTGTGGTGTCACTTCTCCTTCCCATAAAAGAACATTTATAACAGTACATACATATGTTAGCATCATAAGTCATTTAGAACTTAGTCAAAGTGAGTAACGTGATATGAGGAAGTCCTACATCATAATAGATTTTCCCATCCACAGGAAGGTCTTATACCAAAGTTTCATTGATATAAAGGGACAACATATCTCTGTTTACTCACTTGACAGGATAGTTTATACACCCAGTACAGTAGGATGTTAAAGACACCAACATCAGGTGCAGGCAAAAAGACCCAGGGAAGTCTATACTGTATGGTGAACACTGGCTCATCCTCATCTCCAATAACATAAGAAACAAGCTGTTTCCTAATAAAACCTAGCCATTACTAAAAAGCCAGGACACCATTTGGTTGTTGTTCCTTTTGGTTTGGGTTGTGAGGTTAAGACGGTGTCAAATATCAAATCTCAAGCATCCAACGCTCAAGGCTAGCCTTGAACTTCTGATCTTCCTGCCTCTGCCTCCCAAATCCTGGGATGATAAGCATACATCCTCCCATACCAGGTTTATGTTATACGAGAGACTGAACCCAGAGCTCCGTGCACACATGCCCAGGAAGGCACTCTACAAACTGAGCTATATTCCCGTCAGGATATCAATTTTTATTGCTATAATTCAAAGAAATCAAGAAGGATAGCAAAAAACATAAAAGAGATGAGAAAAGAATAAAAGTAAAAACACTAGTGTTTCCTGGCCTGGAAGAGGACGCAGATTTCATTAGTGACTTCAAATGCAGCAAAGGCTTTCATGAGGTAACCCTCCCTGTTTCCACAACTCTCCTTTCTGAGGGAGGCCTGCGATGAGGCATTTCCTTCCACTGCCTTCAGAGATGCCTTCCTCAAGTCAGAAGTGAATGCCAATATTTTGCTTGCTGATACATAAGCAAGGGCTCAGCGTTCCTAAAACACACAAATACTGGTTTCCTCCTTCCGAGGCTTTAGCAGGCTGTCTGTAGGCATTTCTTTCCCACCCTATAATTTTTTTCTCTGCCTTTGTTAAAACTATAAGCACATCTGTGAAAGACTGAACAAGGACACTGAAAATGACTGCCACTTCTTTCCTCTGGGTACTTGGCAGCCTGAGAGCAGAAGCCAGAGCGCACCCCAGCCTGTCACACAGGGTGTCAATTGTGTGGGCAGCCACTTAGCCATCCATACCTACCAGTGATACACTCACAATGCCAGCTTTACTTTACTCTGTGACTGCTGGGGGAAAAGCACAAGACAGCTGGGGGTTGGCAAAAGCATGATGTGTGTTTGCAGGGCAGGAATAACCCTAAGAAAGTACTATGATATCTAGGAATAGCCACTTATAAAATATGAAATCATGGAAATACGTGGTGAACCACCTTGCTAGTATCTGGGTCATCACTATCCCCTCCCAAATAGAGTTCCTCTGACTCCCCCTGCCACAGTACCCTCAGTGATCTCATTATTTTTCCTAAGGCTTATTTATTAATTTTTGTTTTACACAACTGAGTGTTTTGCCTGTATGGATGTCCATGCACCATATGTGTGCAGTACCCGAGAAGGACTCAAAAGGGTGTCAGATTCCCTAGAACTAAAGTTACAAACAGTTGTTAGCCACCATGTAGGTGATTGGGAATCAAATTGGGGTCCTCTGGGAGAGCAGCCAATGATCTTAATGACAGAGCTGTGTCTCCAGTCCCCAGTGATCTCATTCTTAATGCTAAAGAGTCAAAGTACACATCCAAGTCAAAAACAAAGTTCTAGTCACATTCTCAGGTCCTACTCTACACAGTGTATTCATCTATCAGATGAAAAAATATTAATAACCAAGAGCGTCTGACAGACAGGGAGTCGGAGCCCAATGTAATTAGCTAGGGTTTCCCAGAGCTGTCATCATCAATATGTTACTCTTGGTGACACTCCAGGTTTTCCCAGAACAAATAACAGTAACATCAGACTCATAAAGATCAAACAAAAAAGAAGCCACATGGAAGATCTTTCCATCTTAACTTCAGCATCTCAATGGTAAAGAAAAACATTTAGTAAGATCGTTCTCAGAATACAAGCTCCATACTCGGTAAAAATGTTGAGTTTTGGGTGGAGATGACTTCTTTTCACTAGGCTACGCACTAGAGACTGTGAAAAGCAACCCCAGGATGCCACCATGCTTCATGCCATCTTGGCCTCGGACATTAACCTGGAATAGCCACTTCCTTGACAGTTTTCCTAACTGATGAACTAGAAAGAGGGGTTTAATAAAATGAGGCTGGCAAATCTTGTATGCCACATGGCTATTAGCTCCAAGCCTCACCTCAGCCTGATGTCCCCCCAAACCACTTGAAGTATTACCCTGTCATTTCACTTAACCTCCCTAGCTTTAATTCCTCAGCTGAACAACTAATTGTCTTCCCTCATCTCGGGAATACTGAAAAAGATCACTATTAATAGACCAGTCCTTGCAAAATCACTACACAGGGCTATCTTCCAGTGTTTTCACAGGAAAACAAAGGGCAGGGGCTGAATAATCAGATATGAATTCTGACCCTACAATTGACAGCTCTCCAAGGACATCAGATAAGATATTTATCTCCTGAACCTCTGTTTCTAGATCTGCAAAATGGTGAAGCATGCTGCCTTTCCCCTCACTGCAGATGTGAGGGTCAGATATATGCAGGGAAAGTCAAAAGTTCCTGGCACAGGCCAGCCATGTGCAAAGAGACCTGACACAGACATGCAAAAGCTTTTGCAGCTTCTCCCTGACGTCTGCAATTGCAGTGACCTAGAAAAGCCCACACAACCTCCCACCTGAAATCTTGCCAGCATCTCCTGAAATTCCTGCCCAAGGTTCCTCCTAGCTCCACTTCCATCCTCAGCCTTGTCTTGAACTATTCTTGCTACTTCACATCCTTCACTAAATTCCTACTTTCTACTCAGCTGAAATCAAAGGCTCAAGAGACAGCAACTCTGGCCAACTTCATTTCTTACCTCTCCCAACTATCCAGAGACATGGGTCATCGCCACCCTCTTGCTACAAGTGTTTTGCATCCTGCATTGAGGCCAGGATAGGCAAAGGTAGGGAGAACAAGCCTGCCTGACCTTCTGTAGCTTCCCCCTCCAGTTTAATTGCCCATAAAGTCAAGAGAAGGGGAAAGGAGAGAAACGGGACTCTACACAGAACTGCACAATAGGCAGATCCAGAACTGTCTCCCCAAAGGTCACTGAGAAAGAGTATCACAGCTAGGACAAAAGTAAATAGGTCACTGTCAGGCTGCCACAGACAAAACAGCCTGTGATCTGAAAAGGCCTAAATACAGGGGTGTTTACCACCAGTTTATCAGCCTACAGGTCTGAGAACTTGAGTTCAGGGAAACAGCCAACTCTTCCAGGTACCCTTGGAACCAGCTTGCCTCACCCTCTTGGTATGAGTTCCTCTAGCTGTAGATTGAAGACAAATCTTTCCGGAATTAAGGAGTATTTTTCTAAACATCATCTGGCAAAACAGCACAACTGACTGGATGCAGATCGCTATCAACTCATGATAATGAAGACACCACACAGTTCTGGGGAGCCTTGATATTTGGAAAGATGGTTCATCAGTGTCACCTACAATGAACCCTCACAGAAGCCCAAGCGATCAACATTCCTATTCTATGAACAAGGAAACACTGGAAGGACTCATAACATTCTAGCAGACAAAAGAGCAGAACCTAGCTCTCCGCTGACCAATTCTCTGGAGGCCCAAACTGTCAATGAAGAAAAGAATTATTACTGAGCCTCGCCAGAAATTAGACGGCTTCTGGACTCCCTCTTATCTTCCCCTCCACTGAGCACAAGAAGCCTAGCTGACAACAATCCTAAACTCATGGGCATAGGTGGGAAAATGTCTATGTTACACTTACACAGTTGCATCCAGACATGTACGCAATAGGGAGCCAGGTGAACTCTGCACAGAAGGGGAAGGAGATACCCTTTCAACACCTCTTGTGTGCCAGGCATTTCACAAGGCTATGGGAGTCATCCAATTTAAGTTTCCAGATTTAAAATTATAAAAGCCTAGAGAGTCCACGAGGCAGAGTAACTTGGCCACAGCCATTCAGCAGAGGCTGAATCTAAACTACTGATATTTCTACATTCTGTTTATTTCAAGCAACATGACAGAACTTGGTCAGGAAACTGAGCTTCCTTTGAGCAAGGTAAGCTGGAGACACAACATCACAAGGTCACTTTATCACCTAAAACATAAACAGCAGGACGCTCACTAATCTCAGCTAATCTAAGACACTTTTCCTTTCCAATTCCCCTTCAGCTCCTCCAGCTCCTTCCAAAATGTCTATCAGTCTCTTATCTCCCTTCCCACTGAGAAAGAACACCTCCCACCTAGAAGTCATATTTTTTTGATCTGAAGGACAATTGGAGAGCCAGAGAACTCATGAAACTGACAGTTTTCCATTTTCTAAAAGATTAATCCACTCGAGTCAACCACAGTGTCACAATTTCAAAAACCATTCATTTTTAACCCAACAATTATCCCGATCAAAATAAGTCTCACATCAGACTCTGACCTTAAATACTGAGTGCAAGAAGCATTGATTAAAAAGCCTTAACATATCCTTTTATTGGCAAACACATTCAGGGGCAGTAATTCATGGCATCTGATTCAGAAATTAGATACAGAGCTAACTGCAGATTGATTAGTGCTTAGTATAAAGAAGAAAAAGACTAATACTGGTATTATTCCTGGCTCAGAAAGTGACAGCCCTGGCTTGTACTCATGACAAAGGGCCCAGGGAAACATTAGTCCCCATCTCTACAACAGGAACCTGGGCAAACCAAAGCTTTGTTCTGACAGGTGCTACCTCCTCTCCATGAAGAATGCACACCTTTACAGACAGTCAGGGTCCAACCTAACAAGCTCACTCTCCCAGCAGTCCACATCAACCACTCTTAGTAAGAAACAGTACTTCAAGGAAAGATCAGCTGAACTCAAAGGGCTCCTGAGCAGCTCATGGGGCACTGCCTGAGGTCTCTGAAGGTGTAATTTTGAAACATAAAAAAGGATCAGGTTAGAATAGGAAAACAGCACCTGAAATTACCATACTGGCTGAAAAAATATAACTTTATTCAGTGTAGTTGGTCCTCTAATCCCTCAGTTCTACATTCAAGAATTTAGCCAAACAGGGACTTAAAAAAAAAAAAAACTCTACAAACCTGTGACTTCACTAAACATATACTGACGATTGTTAGTCCCTAAACAATACATAGTAACAGCTACTCACATGCCATTTACATTCTACTGGGTATTGTAAGTAATCTAGAGATAATTTAAAGTATACCCAAATCTGTGCATAGGTTACATGCAAACACCAGGTTGCTTTATGCAAAGAAACTGGGCATCCTTAGCTTATGGTATTCCAGGGGTGCAAAAGATAAGCTGAACCCAATACTCAGGGGACAGCTGAATGCAAAAATGTCTTTATGTGGACTGCATAATACATCTAATCCCTCCAGCTCCTTAAGGAGAAGAAACACTATTTTCACAAATGTCCAGGACACAACTCTAGGAGGATGGATGTGTGTGTGTGTGTGTGTATGTATACACAGAGAGAGAGAGAGAGAGAGAGAGAGAGAGAGAGAGAGAGAGGAAGATAAGAGAGGGATACATGGTGCTGAAAGGGAACAGAGATTCAAGATGGCCAGGGGAGGCAGACAGGGTCACTGGGAGTGGTCGTGGCTTGCCTCTTAAAGAGACAAAAACCATAACATTCCCACCTCTTTTTATANAGAGAGAGAGAGAGAGAGAGAGAGAGACCCCTTCATGGTAGAGACAGGATTTGAACTAAGAAAGTCTGGGTTTCAGATTGTTGCAATCTTAAAAATTACACTGAATTTCCTATGATCTCCTCTGACAATGCATTTGCTGGTGCAATCAATTGAAAAGCCATCTTTTAAGCATAGATTTCTATGCGGCTAAAGAAGTTCATATGCTGAAAAACAACCTATGGGCTCTATCACAGACAAGGCTTGAAGCACAGACTAAAATTTCATCTTTTTGCCCACCTTTTTTCATTCACCCATGGACACACTCTTCTCTTCCATAATCATGAAACAGAATATGTGGCAATTTTCTTGAAGGACAGTGAAGGGGCTAGAGAAGTGGCTCAGTGGGAAAGTGCACTTGCTCTTGCAGAAGACCTGGGTTCAATTCCCAGCATCTACATCAGGCAGCTCATAACCATCCGTAACTCCAGACATCCTCTTTTGAACTAAACGGGCTTCTGTCATCTCTGCATGATTTTTTTGGCCACCAAATAATAGAATTGTTCAAAACTCTGTTGCTATAAAGCCTATTAAAAAAAACAGCCGTTTTTGTGTAGTTTCCAATGAAGTAATGTTTGTGGGATGACCTGGCTCCTTAGCATCCTTTTGGCCTTCTCATTTGAGTCAGACCTTTGATATGAAAACCAAAGCCCCCAATCTTCACAGCATTTCTTTTCCCCACTTCATAACACATACTCTACGCAAGACATTGTTCAGCCTCCATCATTTCCAACTATGTTAGAAGGGCTTAAATTTGAATCTCATCAACATCAGAATGGGGCGGGGCAGGGGTGTAAATGTAACAAAGAAACTCAGAGAAATGCTCAAAGATTTTCCCAGTCTATCCACAGGGTATGAGGTATTCCCACGATTCCTTGTGAATCTATCCCTGGGATCTATGTTCTAGCTATTTCTCAAGCTGTCTGTTCCACCAGCCCCTGCAGCCCAATTCACAGAATCAAATGCAGCCCCCCTTTTCTCCTGTAGCTCCTGCCTCCTCCTTTCCTGCCTGCAATACCAGGGTGGTTTTTAAAACAAATGAGAATGGCACTCAAGAGGCAAAATGAATTCACTTAGCTCTGCGCTACCCTCTCCCTTGCTGTTATTTATTTTTGTGTATTTCACTAGAAGCAACATTTGTCAACATGGCAGCAGAGGAACCGCAAGCCAGAGAGAACTGGGTTTTTTTTTTTTGGGTATAAAACAAATAATTTAAGCAGTAGCAGAGCGGTTTTGAATAAAGCTGCCATATGAAAGGCCGAAAAGTGCAAACTGGTGAGCTCCTGCATTGTCTGCAGCAGCTGAGCGAGCACCCAAAGAAACAAATGTGGTGGAGCAGGGAAAGTTCAAATGGCTGTTTACAGAAACAGTTGAACTGCCGCCACAGGGTCTAGCTGTAGTCAAAGCAGTAGAGTCCATAGCTAATGAGAAAGGAAGGGGAGTAAAGCAAGACCTAGAAGATGTGAGAAGCTAAGGAGATATATATATATAAAACTAATGGAACATATTCCTTCATAAGACAACGAAAACCTAACACCTTTCTCCAAGTGTTCTACAAATGAGTCACTGAGAATCCTGAATGGCCTAGAAAAGATAGGAAATGTGATTTAAAATTGACATGAAATGAAAATGTTATACCAAAACTCATGAGTCTGTACAATAACTAAAAACAATATTTTTTTAACAATCCATACATAGACTGGTCATTGCTTTTATCCTTTTATTATCAGTAACACTGCTGGTAAGGTATCTTCTAAACCCATACAGAATACTCAAAATTCCATTTATTCTGAAGAAATGGCATGCACCACACAAACTGCAAGATTACTTTTTCTAAACCCACACAAATATTACTTCTTCCCGGGAATGTAATTTCTAATTTACAGCTCCAAAATATAATCTACATTGGAATTTGCATAAAACTCAACAGGCCTGCAGCAAGATATTAAATTTTGAATTTGCATGCAAGAATGGTCATGTAATATTAGTCTAGCCAAGGAGATCGTGTCTGTAAACTTGAGAGCTTGTGAATGTAATGAGAAGAAAAATTGTACACTCCAATGAAAGCAAGTTGATTAAAATGCTCGGGTGCAGTCATAACAACAGTGCAAAGGGACAAAGTACACTACATATTTTACAGACTAACTTCTGATAACATGAGAATCACTGCCCCTGAGTCAGGAAATGGGACATCCTGGACCTACTCGACCTGTATATATGACAATGATTCAGGGTGAATGGTACTAGAATTTAAAGGCACCTACTTGGCCCTATATACCTGGAAGAGACTTCTAAGTAAAAAGACACATTCTAGGCAGTGGTTTATACGATCTGGGATAGTTATCACCCGTCTATGTACTATATGTGTACACAGAATTCTTTTGTTCTCTCGACCACACTAACTCGCAAAGAAGAATGTTCAACTATGTGTTCTAAAGCAACAGGAATTAAGAAAAGATATACAAATACCAAACTTGGGGAACCAGGACTTGGCCCTCAAGAAACAGTCAAGTAAGTTCAAAACTTTACAAAAGGCACTCTTTTAAAATATAGGACAATGGCTTAAAGATGACTATTTAAATTTTCTGAGAGCCTGTTTATACTGTTTACTATGACTTGTTTGTAAAAATCCTAAGCAATAAATTATTTCAGAAAGAATTTTAGAACCAAATGTGGTAGCTCAAACCTCTAATACCAGCTGTATTCCGGAAGTCAAGGCAAAGACTGTCTTGAGTCTGTAGCCAGCCTGGGCTACACGGCCATTATGAACCAACCATGGATACATGGTGAGACCTCTCAAAAACAAAGCACAGGGCTGACAGGATGCTCAATGGTTAGGAGCACATACTCCTCTTGTAGAGGACCTGAATTCAGTTTCCAGCAGGCACTTCGGTTAGCTCACAACAACCTGTAACTCCAGCTCCAGGGAGATCAAATACCCTCCTCTGCCTTCCACAGCCATTTGCATGCGTGTGCATATTTATACATACATGTAATGGCCAAGAAATGTGAGCCTATTTCCACATTGACCAAAGGTCAGAGAGCTGGAACGAAATTCTAGTTCCTTCAAGGTTATTGTGCTTCTACCTCAAACAAAGGTGCCACCTAGGCTCAAGTCAGAGTTTCTGCTCTCTCAAGGTTATTGTCAACAGGTGTGGCCAATAGCCAGACCTTGTACTCCAGGAATAGAGAAGATTGTTTCTACCTCAAACAAGAGTCTAAGAATCCAACTAAGTTCCAGTTCCCTTAATGAAGATAACTTGGGATTCTGCTCATAGAGTGGTTTGCCTACAGAGTGTTTTGGTCCAGGGCATGAGCTGGACTTGGTGACTTGTTTGGCTCTAGCAACAGAATGTTTAACTGTGGACACAGCCCATGACCTTCAATTGGTGTGTTCATTTCCTTGTGTCACGTTAATGTAGTCTTTTGTCTTCTACCTTTTGGGGTCAGGGGTATTTTAAGCAGCTGGAAATTAAACAATTAAGCCTGGGTGAATTTCTTCAGTACTCACTGGAACCCCTCTCGATACTATCCTATATGTTTCTCCGTTTTATTATTTTCATTCACGTCTTTGCATTCTTTACTATATTTCTAAATCCCCATGCCTCTACCCTAGCGAGAGGTATTTTTGTCAAGGCTGATCCCCACACATACACACACAATTAAAAATAAACCTTTTTTTAAATGAAAATAACTAAAACTGTAGAAATGTTGATAGCATTGTACATAGGTACCATAAAAGTAGCTTAGATTGTAAATAATTACACTTTACCACCTACGACAGCAGTTTTTGTGAAATGTGTTCTTACACAACCTCACAGCCACTCTCTATGGTAATAAATATTGTCACTCTTCCAAACTGAAAAAAATGAGTCTTAAGTAAGATAGCTTTCCAAAGATATATTAACTAGGAAGCAAGAGAACCCATATTTGACTTAGTATTTTGTCTCTCATCAAAATGATTGTCAGTGAAGAAATCAGTTTCAAGAATAACAGACAAATGCAATGACAGTACAGGCATCTCAAACCTAGACAGGTGCTCTCTCTCATCTTTCCAATACAAAAATGTAGCAACCACAGTTATCTAATAAATTAGCATGCCAGTGAAATGCTCAGGGTTTCAGGTATGAATTCTGGTAATCTACACAACAGTACATAGAGAAAAAAATTCTCTGCCTAGAACTGTATACCTAGCTAAATTATCTTCATAGATGACACAAAATAAAATACCTTGAATAAACAAGCAAACAAAAAACACAATTACTAATCACAGATACTCACTAAAACACATTCTAAAGAATATAAACCATTATAAACATCACACCTGGGGAAAAGTTTCAGAGTCAAAGAACAAGCTTGGCTAAAGAAACTCATAAACATATAGATAACTCTAAAGCATTGTTTAGAAAAGTCATAGCATGTCTAACCTAGCCAACTACCCAAAGCTCCTAAAGAGGAACCTACAACCAACACTTTATTAAACCAACAGAATCCCTAACTACATTCTAAATATTAGTCCTTAAACCCAAAAATCGGTTTAGTCCTCACCCCTCATCAAGGAAACGTCTCTGCAACAGATGGAAGCCATTAGAGAAAACCACAGCCTGTCAAAAAGCAGAGGTGTGGAGCCTAGTCCCAAAGACCACATCCACAAAATAACTCCAAAGGATCTGGGAACACTGAAGAAGAGACGGTGGAACGATTAAGAGCAAGAGGGCCAAGGAGCTGGCTGTGAGACTGTGTCACCTACTAATGTCAGAATCTACACCCATGAAGTCGCACGGACATGATTCCCTAACCACTACCTGAACAAAGACAGAAACAATAGTCATGCCAAAGTGGATGAAGGAAAGATCATGAGGCCTCAACAACACACAAAGAACTACAGGCACCTCAGAAATCCTAAGAGCATGAGAAACAGTTTTATCCATGAAAGAGCACACTGATGGGCTATCCAATACTAAGTCGTCAGCCCTGAAAATATACATACAGTAACATGCACAGACTGAACAGGTTATTTTTAGGAATATGTATGTACACATATACATATATAACAAAAATTAATGAAAAAGAAGCCATGAATTTAAAAGAGAGTAAGGAAGGGCATATGGAAGGACTTGGAGAGAAAAAAAGGAAGGGGCATGATTTAATTATAATCTCAAGAACAAAAAGTAAAATAAAATAAAAAGAAAAAATAAATATTAAGTTTAGGTTAGGACAGGGATGACAGTGTGATGTATTCTAGGGTTAGCCACTGGTTTTGTTCAAATAAGTTTGAAGGTAGGGATTAATTTTAGGCTTAGTCTTATATAAGGTTCCAAGAGTAACTAATGAAAGACAATGGTGCACATCTTTAAAGATAATTCAAAGTTGAGGATGGGAGGCTGTACTAACTTCTAACTAGAGATAAAAGGGCAGTGCTTAGGTTCTAAGCCTATTGGAACAAAGCACCATGACACACTTGACATGGCTGGCTCTCAAAGTGTGGCATACACACCTTTAGGAAACAAGCCTTCAGAGCACATAGACTTAAGACAGACGTGCTGAAGCCATCAATGTGATATGCAATTGCCACCTTTATCCACTGTCCTCCTCACTGGCCTCTGCAAAGGAAACCTTTCCCAGGAGGCTGACAGTCGTCAGACAATAAGCATAACTTTTACAGCTACAACTACCCCTGCCTGTGATCATTTTAAATTCTGTCTGTGTGAAAGCCTTTTTCTGCACAGATACACCTGGACTCTGTACACTGCAATCTTACTGACAGAAGTTTTTGATTTAAGTGTGTTTTTCCTCAAAAAATTTTAATTATGTTTTACAATTTTGTCTTCTTTCCTTTCAAACGCCTGATGCTTCAACCATGGTGCCTCAGAAAATTAAATAAAGATAAGCTCTTGTCAATCAGAGCTGGCATTTCTCCCCGTCCCAACCCCCACACTCGCCTCTTCTGGTTACCAGTTCCAAATGCTGCCAATCAAGAAGAATTCTAACATATCAGTTGTCATTCACTCCTGTCTAAATGATGCTGGTCAGACTTCATTAGGAACAGTGTTCTGATCAAAAGCTATAGAGAATCATGTCCACAGAACACAGAAGCAGCAGCTGGTCTCCTATAGCTAATATCTGGCACAATTCCCATTTCTAAAGGCGGTAAGCAGGGTCGGCATACCCACCCAGAATTAAAGAGGCAGAAAGTCACATGCCCAGTATATTTCATGCTACTATGAGCTGTATGTCTTCTGTTGACTCTACCCCCACCTCACCGACCCACTAAAGATAGTCTTGGGCTGTTTATTAAGTCTTTTTAGGCAGGATGACAACTGAGAGTTTAGCAGTCTTCTCTTTCATTAGCTGGTTAAGCCACCAGGGACTGCTGCCAAGCTGCTTATTTGTTTTTGATCCTCCAGCAAGCAGGCTCAGCCCTTCTTCTAACAACACACACAGGCATATGTACACACATCATCATTCTACACACTACTATTCTCCATACCATTTCAATAGCATTTACAACACTCAAAACAAACCGTGTATGTCAAAGACATATAAAGGAAGAGCACAAATTTGATCTTTAAGGCCTCTAACTAATCTGTTACCTTAACTCAAAAGCTTATTTTCATCTTTGCTAGACCAGAATGAGTATTAACAGCACTTGTTTACATGAAGGAGATGAATAAAGACATTATTATTATTATTATAAGTAATAAAAACAAAAGGCCAGTGTTTAAACAGTTAGCTTCTGGTAAGAGTAACTTGCAAAACTCCTTAGTACATAGTAGGATTATTTCATCTTCCCCCAAGGGGACTATAGAAAGTTCTATACCCAAGATTCACCATGCCAGTCCTGTCGTTAATCCCAGATGTGTGTCACCACATGAGGAACCTGAATGTATCAACATGCAGGTGCGAATGACTAAGAGGTGGGCCATTCACATCGAAAGAGGCATTTCCCGGGGTTCAGAGTGAATCAGAAGTTCAGTTATTAGTAACAGAAGTGGTTATTTAAATGTATGATTTCATCCTAATTAAAGCTAATGGGAGAGAGAATTTGCATTTAGCTGCCTAGTAAATAGCTCTGCTATTTCACTTTTAGTATCTGAAAGATATTAAAAAGATAGGGTTTTTCAAGGCAGGAGGGGAGGGAGATCAAGTTGGTGGGCTGCTATTCACACAGCCCAAAGGTTGGTTTCATACCATATTCCTTTCACTTAGAGCTTTTTAACAACCTCCACCCACCCCACCTAGGATAGAATCTAATGAAACACTTCATCTTAGAAAGCTAACAGTCCAGTACACCTAAGAAAACCACCCAGAAATACAAGAGAACATCTTGAATGCACATTAATAACTGGGATAGCTGATTGGGAGAATGCAAAATAAGAAGCCATTAATAGCAGCCCTCATCTCCCTCCTCTCCACTGATTACCAAAAGAACAGCAGCAGCTCAATCATAGCTAAATCCTATTCACAAGAGACCCCAGGCAACAGAGAGGAAAAACCATGACAATGGTGCTTCTCAGGAGGAAGCTGCTTTAAGTCATTTTGATTCAGGCGTCAATCAGGCCTGCCACAAACCTGTAAGCAGGTATAATAACGCAAGCCAGGATTCCTTTCCTTCCTTCCCTCCTAGCACGCTTAATTGCCCTGCCTACTAACTGCCACTTCCATGGCCTCCAGAGGAACCCACCATACACACACCACCAGCTTCAACGTTTACCCCTAAGAGCACATGCAACATCTGCCTAGAGAAAGACTGTTGGCCACAGGGCTGCCAGCTCCCACTTTTTTTAAATATTTTTATTCATTTATTATGTATACAATATTCTGTCTGTGTGTNTTGGAAGAGCAGGCAATGCTCTTACCCTCTGAGCCATCTCTCCAGCCCCCAGCTCCCACTCTTAAGTGGAAATCCGCTAACACCTTAGTTGATGGAATGCATTACTTTCTAAGTGCCTCAGTTTCTAAAGCTATCAGATTGCCAGTCCCCTGGGGTTATAAACCAGCAAATTCACATAAAACAGTAAGATCAGCACACATGCAAAGGGCCACTCAACTGCTGCATTTACATATAAGAAGAGAACAAGACGTGAAAAACAGGAAAAAGAAGGGGAAGGAAAAAAAGCTAGGATCTGTGAATGTGGCTGAGACATAGAAATAAAAAAAAAAACTGGGGCTAGGGAGATGGTTCAGTGGGTAAAGTGTTTGCTACTCAAGCATGAAGCCGTGAATTTCACAGTTATCACCTAAAAAGAAAAAAATCTTTTCATGGCAGTGTGCATCTGGAACTCCAGAAACAGAGTGGGTACAAGGGTTCGTTCATTGGCCAGCCAGTCTAGCTGAAAAGCCCAACTCCAGGCTCAATAAGCAATCCTGATCCAAACATACGGTGAGGAGCAAGAGAGTAGATGTTTCTTTCACACATACCTCCAAGTGCATCCTGACATATGCATATAACACACATACACACACACACACACCCCTATATCTCTGTAAGGAACTTTACTCCATCTTCAGTCCACAGTTCTGTTCCTTTCAAAGGCACAGCTTCCACTTCTGTCTTGAAATCTCATCAGAAAAAATTAATTGAGTTTCCTTGATCTCGGTTCTTTTAGATTGATAAAGAATCTGTGAATTCCCTCAACCTTCCCCAAGTCAAAAGGAAATTGCTCAGAAAAGGCCGAAGTTCTAATTTTGCTTTGACAGAATGTAACTGGTTAAGATTTTTCTCTGGATATAATTAGTAATGTGCTGTCAATAAGGAGTGTAGCTATTGACAATACCTGTTGCAATTTAATTTTCAATATCAATACTTGCTTTGAGTTTACTATAATAAGGCTTTCATTCACGGCAAGTAAGCATGCAAAGACTACAAAATCAAGCCATGAGGTTGAAAAGGATGTAAGGGCCCTGTGCTTGAGGAACTCTCTTTAAAATAGCCCATAGGGGCTCTGATGGTTATGAGCACAGCAGCCCTCCTTTCCGAGAAATAGAATGAGGATCCAAGAGCCATGTTACTGCCAATCACCTTCTCAAAGTCCACTGTTTCTGATGGGACCTGTGTATGAAGAATAGGACAGAGTTAAGAGACACTCAAACTTGGGCAAGAATGTTGCTCTAAGTAGGAGAGGCCTTCAGAGTGCACATGGTGACCCTGCCTGGCTTCTACTAGTCAGGTGGTCTTGAGCAATACATTTCACATCATTTTGCCTCAATTAAGTCATTTATACTATTGGAGAAATTACGTCTTTTAAAGGTATTTTTAAAGCGTGGGGTGTGTGTGTGTGTGTGTGTGTGTGTGTGTGTGTGTGTGTGTGTGTG
>LOJH01015500.1:0-10832 GCA_001685095.1 Ellobius talpinus | reverse complement strand
GTGTGTGTGTGTGTGTGTGTGTGTGTACACTTGTACTTAAGTTCAGTTACCTGCACACACCAGAAGAGAGCACTCAATTCCCTGGAACTGGAGTTCCAGGTGATTGCAAGCTGCCCTATGTGGATGTTGATCCTCTGCAACAGCACTACATCCTTTAACCTCTGAGTCTTCTTTCCAGCCTCATTAATAGCTGTAAGAACTCCATAAACAAGTAAACAAGTATGTGTAAACACTTGATGCAATTCTACAACTTTAATAACCACTCAATAAATGGCTCCTGTTGTCATTCCAGAGTTAAATGGCAAAAAAAAACCTCGCATGTTTACACAATTGCGCAATGTCAACAGCCCAAGTATTGTTAATGTTGATTTGCCCCATGGAGGAGCTGAGGAGAAACAGTTTGAAGCTAAGCAGTTTAAGTTTGTGATATCTCCTGTTCCAAGCAACCACCAGGCTCTCCTAGAGGATATCCATCAGGAGTTTTCTCATCCACTGCCCTGAGTCAGAGTGTTCTCCAAATTACAGGACAAGATGCCGCAGCAGGTGCCTCCTGGCTGACTTATAGCCTGCGCACCGAGAAACGAGGCACATGACTGATGAGCTGCAAAGGTGATGCAAAATGCTAATCAGCTTTAAACTGACACTGGGTAACACAGGCAAATTGATATCTCCTCCCAAGTAATCCCAAACGCTTTTCATGCAGAATAGCAGGCAGGGATAAAGATGAAGCGATAACACTTCAGAGGCTTCACAAGATACCCCATTAATCTGGGCCATAAACCTACAACAAAGTCCCACTTCTCTCTGAGAGCAGGAATATACCACAACACTGAGAAAGCCAGGGGAAGTGTCCAAGTCCAAACACATCAGTCGACAGGTTGACCAGTGTGCTACAGAGCTTGGCTGCATTTCTAAGATGAGCTGCCTTGACGTTGATCTCCCTACTCTCCTTTCCCAAGTCTGGATCTGCAAAGAGGAAAAGTGAGTCATGGAACACAGATGAGTGGCTCGTTATAGGAGAGGTCAAAACAGATCTTTAGACAGATGATAGATCAAAGACTTCTTCCAGAAACTGGGTGGTAACAAAGTTCACAAACATATCAGTTCAACAAATAATTATAATTATTTCAATAATCCTAAGGAATATAAGTTTAGCACTAATGCAATGTGTTGACATACAGGGAAAAGCATTAATGACAGACCCTATCCTATGCAACACTAGTATCAGGTGCTGTCCTAAGAACTAGAAGTACAACACAAAAGAAAACAAAGTCCCTGAACTCTGACCTTCCATGGTGGAATCTAAGAATGAACTCCTGAACCAAGTGTTACACACACTCTAGGTTAGAAGGAGCTCAGAAGTTTCACTTAGTGCTGAATGAACTATCTTCTCCACTGTTTTCATTCAATAAACATGTGAGCAGATCACAGCCTCTGAGCCAGTCCCATACACTGGCTGCCACACTGGCAAACACCATTCTAAGAGTCCTCCTTCACATAACCATACTTCACGAAGTCTGTGGCCATCTTTTTTTTTTCAGCCATGGGCCTCTGCAAAAGGGAAGAGCCTATAAGCTTTTGGGAAGGAGAAGGGCTTAATCTGCTCATGTTTCTCAAACCACTTCCACCAAAGTAGCATCACTCCCTATTATGAACTGACAGTCTTAAGACAATAAGCCTAAAGTTATTCCGAAAGTGGTGCTCTCGTGACGTCTGCTATACCACTGCCCCTCTTGCATCTATTTTGTTCAGACTCCGCAGCACCTAGTCACAGTTCCAACTCTGTGATCTATTCACAGGACAACTCTGCCACGTTCTGAAAAGAAGGAAGGGCTCATCTCCTTGTACTATCAAGTTTGGAATCCAGCTTCATCATTCACCAAGACGGAATTTAGGCGAGTGGCCATTCAGATGTCGTCATTCTATTACTGACCCAAAAGCAATGCCACGAAGTGTATTTGAGTAGTGTGCTGTCCTACATGATAGAGTGCATGAAAAGATAATCCCTCATGAAATCACACTGGATCACAGATGTTGTACTTGAAAAGAACTTTCTGATCTACAAGTCATCTACAGAAAACTGTAATGTTTAGAAGGTGCAGTCAACTGGTCGGAATTTCAAGCGTGTTTGATCCTAAGAACCAGATCCCTGTGACCTAACCCAGACCTACTGAATAATGATTCCCTGGGGAAAATGGCAGGATGTCTGTTTTGTTAGCACATGTGTCTAATACATCTTAATTAGGAACATAAATATTTCATCAAATAAGTGTCTATAAAATCAATAAATTGAAAAACAGGAAAATAAATTGGAACTTTAGTTAGAGGAAATTACGTGTGAATTATTCCTTTTCATTTGATTGTTAGTTTCTACTTCTTTAACCTCCCTCTAACAAACTATGGCCCAAAGCAATACTAATAAAGATAAAGATTAATACAGGACACTGTATACTCCCAGACTAGAATGATGGGGACTATTACTATGTCAGACACCAGACTCTCAACTGAGAAGACCTCAGTTTATAAAACAGTAGTTCTTCAGTGGCCTTAAAATCAGACTGATCATCTGTACCACAGAAATGAATCCTGGAATTAATAAGTAATCACAGAGATATTAGATACTCTGGAGACAAGGGGGAAAAAAGTTCCTATCTTGCACTTCAGGAAGCTAAGTTCCTTTAGCTCAGGGGAAAGCCCCAACAGGAAAGTGTTCAGGTATTTCAGGTTAAAATCTGATAGATGACAGGTAGGTAGACAGATAGACAGAGAGACAGATATAAGATAGATGGGTAAATAGAAAAGGGGGACAGAAAGAGGGCAGGAGGATGTAGACATATACAGAGGGTGTGGGTAGGTAAGAGATGGATGGACATATACACAGGAGGATGAATGGCAGGATAGTTAATTAAAAATGTCTGTGCCATAGCAATATAATGTGCTCCAGCCATGTCTTAGGATCCTCACAACTTAGCCCTTCATCTTGCCCTTCTATTCTCAGTGACAGAAGTTCCGCTGAGAAAACAGAACTCAGCTATTTGCCTTGAGCATAGATTTAAAAAAAAAAAACAAAAAAATGGTAAGCTTACAGTCCTAATCACGGGAAAGAATTTTTCTTTACATAAAAGAGAAAAAATAGAAAGGGACAAGAGTTATTACTGGCACTTGAATCTACAGCATCAGAAAAAATGGCAGTCCTTCAAACTCTCTGTGTGGAAGAGCTCTTCACTTGAAGCTGAAAATGGGAAATTAATTTTCAAGTCTCTTGTCTAAAAGACAGCTTTTAAAAAGGTATTAACCTATATTTGGAGATTAATGCAAACACAGCCATCTTATTTTAGTGGGTACAATCCAACTTTTATTAAGACAAAGACAGATTCAGAGTAATTAAGAGCTTGTCCAATACCCAGAGTTTTACGACTCTAAATATTAGCGAAGCTGGCATTCTTACCAGCTGCTCCTCAGAGCTACAGCATTATAAATCCTCAGTGGTAATGAAACACCAGCTAAGAAGACGTTGAATAAGTCTCATTTAAAAACCAGCCTTCCCATGGTGAACTACACTAACTTTAACATAACGTATAGCCCCTCTCAAAATGTTGACAGTACTGGGAAAAGGTGAGCCTTTTGAGATTTGTTATTAAGGAACCCTAAAGAAGATAAACCCCAGGAAGTGTTTTAACAATGTTGAAGGTTGAGAGTCTCCCTGTGTTGAAGTCCAGGAATTCCTTGTGGATTGGAGCATGAGGACAGTACACCACACTGCCCCACACTGTGCTAGCAGTAATTCACCTGTCAGACACATCCTCAACACTGGGCACAGTTTACACACTGCAACAAAGCCACCAGTACAGTAGGCACACAGCCCCCCCCACACACACACAAAGATGCGACAAAATTTTTAAAGTATCTCAACAAAATACTCTCTTCTGCTACCCATGTACATTTTTAGTTCGGTGTTCTGTTTTGCTTTATTTTTGTAAGATATACAAAGATATACCAGCCTGGCCTTCAATTCCTGGTCCCTTAATTCAACCTCCCATCCTCCTGCCTCAACCTCCCGAATGTTAAAATCGCAGGTCTACAGAGCTAACACACGTAACCCAGTACTGTTTAAAAGCTGTAACTGTGACTGCTCCATTCTCAAAGGTGAGTCAGCACCTTCAGACTTCTCAGCCACCAGGCTCTCAAGAGGACATTCACTCCTATCACCAAAATCCTGACAACTTGTCATCACTGTTCCAGGCTTCATAAAATCAAAACGCCTCAGATTTCTTCTCTACGTAAAAGGCCACTAGGGAATTAATCACAGACTGACTATATTACAGATGAAAAGAAGTCCCCTCTCCAACGTCTCATCAAATTTGCTGCCCACTGAAATGTCACGGTCTAGCTATCAACAGCCATCACTGAAAAGAAGTCTGTCCTATCTGCCCAGGGAGGCATGTTCTCTAGTCACCTTGCCTGGACCAGAGCCACTTCCCTGCATCCTAAAGGCACGGACAGATAACACAAGGAAAGGTGGTGAAAGAAAACACAACACAAAAGCCACCAACAACATAAGTCAAGCTGACAAACCATCATGGTCTCTGTTCTCAGCACTCAGCAGTAGAAAAGCATACTGGGAAAACTGGTACTTGCCATTCTCCATCCATAAGCCACCTGGCCCTCAAAGAAACACAAACCTTGTGAAATAAAAACTATGCCAGCTAGAAGAAAATAACAGATGCATCACAGTTTTTTTTAACTATTCTAAGATAATGTTCTTTTAGTGAATTTTTAAAAAAGGCACCAAAATGAACAAAGTGATTTTTATTAAAAACTCTGGCTTTTATTTCCAATAACACCATTTTTTTAAATACCAAGACTAAGAATGATCTTCTTGACCGTTACCACTTATGATATCAAACTGGAAAGTAAACAAAATTGAAAGGCCTGGGAGGCAGCTCAGTCAGACTGAGAAGTGGATTGAGAATTCTATTTAGATAAGAAGGTGTGTGACAAGCGCTCTACAGAAACCTAAAAGCCGGAAAATCTCAAGGCCCTGAACAGAAAGCCCATGAAACATTTAAAATTCCATCTGTACAAAGCACTGTCATTCACAAATGAGAAGTGGCCAACGAAAAGGCTCTGCAGAGCATAAATGCTACACAAATGTTAGCCGTTAATAAAAATAACAGCCGCTGCTGCTTGCCTGGCATTTGCCATGGGTCAGGTGGCGTGTTGATCATGTCACGTACATCTCCTTATTGAACTGAGCCACTCAGCGATGCCACCCCCATTTATAACTAAGAAAATGAAGCTCAAGGAGGTTAAATTACTCTACCAAGGCCATGCAAGTGACAGCGCTGATTTAATCAAGTCTTTCTGTGGAATACTGAGTTGAGAAGCCACTGTGGACAAGGCCACTGTCTGCTGTTCACATCGTCACTATTGATGCATTTCCCGAGGGCTTTACCAAGTGCTCAGACCTGCCTTTGACACTGTATTTCTGATGGGTATCTGCGACAAGCAGGCATTTTCCAAGCCCACACCTCCAATTCTACAGATTATAATGTCATTTTAGAATCAGAAAACCCCAACAATCTCATGTGGTCTGAAGCTACAGACAACACCCCTCCCCAATTAATAGTGTAAACACAGTAACAATCAAAGCTTACAGCTGTTTATTATGTTAAACACTTCAGACGGAGGTTCTTAATGGGGGATAGGGGAAGGCTTAAATACATTTAAAAAAAATTCTCTGTACATTAGTTATTCTCATTCCAGCTTTATAAATGAGTTTACACTCCGTGTTTACATACTTGTAGCCAATACAGGAAGCTAAGATAAGAATTCTTGCTGTCTCCACGCCTTTCCCAAGCAAGACTTATGAACAGCATGGGTTCATGACTTAACCCAGCTTTCTTTTGTGGGAGCCTGAGCTTCCTGGGGAATACGTAAACAAATATTACCCATTGCTTAGAAGGACTAACAGTAAAGTACGATTCCGCTCAAGTTTCATTTAAAGAACCAGTGGGTATATTAGGTATTTACAGAGAGCATGGATGACGGTTACTGACAGGCGTGTGGGTGGCATGAAAGCTGCCTCACTACCAGTCTGATCCCCAGCATGGATGACCACTTCCTCACAACTGCGCAGACACAGTCCACTGTTCAGTCCAGATAGTCAAGCATCTCTCAACACTATGTAGGTCACATACAAGTAAGGCAGAATTTCATAAATGGCCAAATGTGCTGGAGATCAGGTAATGATCCACCAACCTTCCTTAGTCCCTTCCGTTAAGGACATTTCAACAGTCGACATGCCGAATCTTGAGGGACACTTACAAGTAGCCAGAGCTACCATGATGCTATTTTGCTCAAAAGACAGGCTATACAGCACATTCTACACACAAAAGGTGATAAAGTAGATATATATGGATGTATATATATGTATGTGTATGTATGTGTATATATGTATATATGTATGTGTATATATGTATATATGTATATGTATATATTAACAGGCATTCAGTTGGATCTGATTTCTCTTTAGGAAACCAGAGAAAATACCAAAGAGGAAAGGAGAAGGATGCCAGTTCTCTAAGATGACAGAAGCCTGTACATCTTAGTTTAACCAAAGAAAGCATTAAAATCTCAGCCTATTAAACTCTAACACCAAAAATATCTAAAGTTAAACAAAGTTTGGAAAATTATAATGACAACTGTTACAAAGGTTATGAAAATAAAACAAAAACTCATCAATCAGTTAAAAAAAATAAGAATTCTGGAAACCAAACTGCTAGAAAGCCAATACACCTGAGGCTCACATTTGCACACAAAAACAAGCAGAAAAAATAAAAACTTATGTGATATGGCTATAAAAGAAACACCCAGGAATTGATATGATTAGCAGTTAAAAGAAGTTTGACAGCTCTGGTGGAGGATCCAAGACCAGTTCCTAGCACCCAGGTCAGGTAGCTGACACCAGAAGGTAGCACCAGGGGAGCTGACACTCTCATCTGGCCTCCAAAAGCACTGCACTCACCGGTACATACCCACATACAGACACATACATGCACACACAATTAAAAATAAAAATTTTCTAAGTCTTTTAAAAAGAACTACCACAGAAATGTCTAACATGACTGTTTCTCAAGGCCACTTTCGTGCTGAAAATAGGCCCACACTACAAACTAGGATACTGATAAAACTCCAGCATAAATTAACAAATGTCCTATAAGTTAATAAATGCCCTGCTATTATTCCACATCTGAAGGTGTACTGTCAGAGGTAAGGATGGTGAAGACTTTATATACAAGTAAGTTTTTTTGTGGTACTAAGAACACACAATTAAAAACTTCTGACAAAATATGGCCCAATGTAATGTACTAACAACTTGCCATTATTACTAATTATGAAATTATTTAACAACACAGGAAATGACTTGGGGATTTCTGGGGCTTTTGTTTTATTTGGGAGAGATACTGTTTTTGTCATTTGACGTCTTGCTATGCAGCTGAGGTGGACTTGGAATTCACTTTGAAGCCCAAGTCGCTTGGAACTCATGATCCTCCTGCTCAGTTTTCCGAGTTCTGGGATTAGAAACGTGTCTATTATAATGTTTAAACAAGCCACTAATTTGCTCTGACGTCATGACTATACCACCATAAGTGAAATAGTCACATTACACACAAATTCTAGAAATAAGTGTATGAAAATGAAAAACGTAATTTCTCAAAACTCAAACAATTTTTTCTTAATAAAAACTGTATTGATAGAAATATGTCTGTGTATGCATGTGTGTATGTTATTAAACAGAATCACAAACAGAGAGAGGAGAGCAATTCTCTCACACTGTACCCACACACTTCCTCTGGACAGGTGCTAGAGACTGTTAATATTAAGTTCTTTCTTGCCTGAAATATTTCACCCCTCACAGGAAAAAAAAAAAACCTGAAGGTTAATACCGAACACAGTGTGTTTCAATCCTATCAGAAACAAGACGCTAGTAACCTACATGTCACACACAAAAAGAAACCCACAGATACTTGCTCAGCACATACACTATAAAATCCAGTTCACTAAAGGATTTTCCATGCTGTTCTTCTATCAGGAAATACTCCAAAAAATCCAATGTTCATGTAATTTTTTTAACATTCCATAGCTGGTAGACACTGGCCATTTTCCATGACACTGAGCAGAAAGTGAAGATTAAATCTCAGCTAACTCTGAAATTAATTCTCTACAGCTGTTTAGGGAACTTGCATCTCAGAGAAAGGTTCAGCTGACTAGTTCCAACTGGTCTTGTCTCTTCCAAAATGAAAATGTGATTTGAAAACCTAAAAGCCACAGCAAGGACATACCACCCTGCATACGTTTTTGTGTGCTCTCAAGGAATGTATGTCTTCAGTTAAATACAATTTCTGTGTACCCTTTTTATTTAAAAAGAAAAAAAAGTATCACTTTTGACTGAACTGTTTGCCTGTGGCAAAAATAACATAAATCTAAGTATTAAATTAAAAAAGGACACCTTGCCAGATGTGGCACATGCACTCAAACTGATCACTTGGGAAGCAGAGGCAAGTGGATTCCTGTGAGTCTGAGGGCAGCTTGGTCTACAATGGGAGTTCCTTGCCTCTATCCCCCACCAGAATAAAAAAGGAAAAGTCTGCCTGCCTGTCTCAAAAAGACAAGGTGCCCACAATTGATGCGTGCTCACCAACTTCCTCATCTGTAGATTACCCAAACACTTCCCTAAATCCAGAACAAAGCTAGTCTAGTGTGCTTTTTGTTTGTTTGTTTTTTTAGCTTTTCTGAGAATATTCATTTTCTTCAGTGACTGGTTTGCGGCAGCCTTGTAGACAGTTTTAAGGGGAGGATAAACTGAACAATCAAGGGGCAGCCATGCAAAACCAACACATAAAAAAATAAACTTCCATCTTCCCCATGAGGGTGCTACCACTCTGAACCTCACAAATTCCCTTCCTCTTCATTCAATGCTCCTGTCAGAAGCATCTACAAGCTCCTCCACTTAGGGACCCATTTCAATGTCAACACATACATTTCACGGGGATAGCTTCCAATCCAGAATCCCTCACTGGGGAATTCTAGGCTCTATCACTAGGGTGCATCCCAATCCTCTTCTGGCTTCTTGAGATAGATATGTCATATTTCCTAGGCTGGTCTTGAATTTGCAACCTTCCACACCTCACTGCCAAAGTAGCTAGGATTACAGTCTGTGCCGCCACACCCAGCAAGGCATAGAGTTTTACCAGGTGGATCGTGATAACCAGATCCTGTTAAACTGGAATCAGCCTCCAGACAATTCCAATTCAATTAGAAGGGAGTGTGGTCTCAGTATTGTGGAATTTTGCAAATTACCCAAGATGATTTTTAAAAATGGTCAAATGGATTTCAAAATGTATATAGGGGAAAAAAAACAAAGGACCTAGAAATACTCAAAACAATCTTGGAAAAGATGCAGGAAAATGGACACTGATGTATATTAGAACTCAGTATAAATCTAGATAAGAAAAAAATGTGTGATTGCATGGTATTGAAGCAAAAATAGGCAAATCAATCAAGAATGCAAACCCAAGTATGCTGAAATAGAACTAAACAGAAATAAATGGATAATTGATTTCCTACCAAGGCGCCAAGGATAATCAATGGGAGGGTGGTAAAAAGCAGTACCATAGATACCGGGTAAAAGCGAACCTCTACTCTTACATCACACACTAAAAACCTGAGACGGATCACACAGCAAGGAGTCAATTAAGCTCGTAGGGGAAAAAAAAGAAGAAAAACAACACCAGAAGAACATTTCTGTTAAACTAGGGAAAAATAAAGATTTCTCACAGCGGGCATAAAAGAAACATGTAAGAGAAAGTACAATGAACTTTACTCATCAGAACTTGAAAAACTTCTGCTCACCAAAAGCCATCAACAGGAATTTAGAAAGGCAAGAAAGAGAAACGGAGAAATCATTCAAAGAATTCTTATAGATAGGCATGGTGGTACACACCTATAATCCCAGGACACAGGAGAGATGAGACATGTCAACCTGAACTACAACCTAAGAGTTTGTCTATAAAAAAAAAAGAAGTAAAGAGGAGGGAGTGGAAATGGAGACAGCTACGTAAAATGAGAAAAGATTGCAAAAAAAACTCTAAATAAAAAAATAGAAGTAGCCACAAGACCTGACCAAAACACCTCAAAAAAGAAGACAATATTCACCATCATTAATCAGGAAAGTACAAATTAAAAGCATGTGCCTAGTATATCTGAGGATATAAAACAGCCAGGATGTTAATGCAATGATGGTATAAATCCTAAGAACACTTTGGAATCTTGTATGACAGTTTCTTATAAAGTGAAACATGTACTTACATGCCCTGTGATGCAATTCCAGTCTTAAGCATTTACAATAAAGAAATGTAGACAGCTGTCCATAAAAAAAGCTCCCAGACTTATATGTGACTGACCATTACAGCTTCATAATTAGTCATTAAACAGCTGAAGCATCTCAAGTGTCTCTCAACAGAAAAAGTGTTAAATCTGGTATACCCATACGATGGAGTATTACGCAGCAATAAACAAATGATGGATGTACAATATGAATCTACTTAGAAAAGTTGTTATCTGAACAACCGGATGTACAGAGCCTGATGATACCACTTACATTTAATTCAAGAAAAGGAGAAATTAAGCTATGGTATTAGACAATCAAAATGTGATTACTCTTAGAAGGTATAGATAAGAATTGATAAGACATTGATCTATAATCCCAATTGATAAGAATTGATCTATAATCCCAATATTCCAGGTGCAGAGTTGTAGTGATAGGGCAG
>LOJH01015499.1:0-23401 GCA_001685095.1 Ellobius talpinus | reverse complement strand
CCTCCCAGCCCCACCCCTGCACACAGAGCCCTACCCAGCACATGGGCTCATCTTGCACACAGAGCCCCTCACATCACAGAGCCCCGCCCCTGCACATGGGTACCACCCCACCTCCAGAGCTCCGGTCTGCCCCTCGCTTGCCTGTTGGGCTTTCTCTCTCTACCAAGTCCATGGGGACTTAACACCTGATACAACCTCCTCCGCCCAGCAATGTTGTCGTGTCCTCAGGGGGCCATCCCTGGTCACAGCCTCTTTCGTCTGCCACAATTTATACACGCCCAGCCAGTCCCCACCCAGGAGTGCCTCCTTCCTGGTCAGAGCTAGGAAGTGAGGAAGGAGAGGGAAAGCCTCGCTTCTTACCCATGGCTTGAGTCTCAGCCACCCCCTGTTCCCCACACTCTAGCTGACAATGCTTTGAGTTCTAGCCCTCTGGTGGTCCGTGGGGAGGAGAAGGGGTCCTCGGGCCCATCACCGAGATGACCTTGCAGGGGTGCAGGGTCCCTCGGTGACGCAGGGTTCTTTTACTCTGCAGAAGGGATTGGGACAGGGTTGCAGGGGTCCTGCAAAGGACAGGAAGGGCTGTGTGGGGGGGGTGCCCTTCTGACTCTCACACCTCACCCGCTTGGGGATTTCGTGTCGTAAACTACCCAAGTATCTCATGGTCCCCTTTTGGCAGCCAGTGAAGAGCCAGGCCACTGTGCTGTCCCCTCCATGAGTGTGTCCCTTGGTTCCATGTTCTTCCACTATTCCCTTGCATCCCGAAGGCCTGGCTGTCCCCTTAGCCTTTCTTCTCTCTGCAGGCCAGGAGTCTCCTGTACCAGTTCCGCCTTCTGCCACGGATCCCCTGCAGCCTACATGACCTGTGTAAGCTGTGTGGGACCGGCATGTGGGACAGCGGGTACATGCCAGCTGTGGAGTGTGCCGGCCACCACCCGGGCTCAGAGAACTGTCCCTATGGGGGCACAATGGAGATGCCATCACCTAAGCCCCCAAGAGAAGGCAAAAAAGGCCCAAAGGCACCGCGGGAGTCCTTTGGTTTCCGTAGATAAGAAAGCCTCTGCTCTTGACAAGGAGCAAGAGGACCTCCCTGGGGTCCTGGGCAAGTGGGAGGGGGTGGGGATGGACGTGAAGGGAACAGAATCTAGAAATACAAGGAAAGGCCTCTGGCCAATGCGAAGAGAGCCTTGTCACCATGACGACAAAATCAGACTCTAGAAGTGACAGCAGATATCAGATGCCCCGAGAATTCAGCTCCTGAAAGGCTGGCTGGCCCCGATGTCTGCCTGCTGTACGAGAGTGCAGGCTGCCACTGGTGGGGGGACTCTAGCAGAGCCCAGTCTCTCCACGAGCTGTGGGCAAAGCAGGATCCAGAAAAGGCTTCATCCTCACACTGGCACTGGGGCACAGGTGAGCAGGACCGTCCTGAGTGAGTCAAGCGTATTTCCGAAGCCTCTTGGTCACAGCTGCAAGATCCGTGTGAAGACACCTGTCCAAAAACAGAGAGGGAAGAGAAAGAGAGAGCGCAGATGTTCAGACCTGAACTTCCCACATTGCCCATGTGAGTGTTGGGAAGGACATGCCTACCCCAGAGTCACAGGCTGGTTGACAAGTGTCAGATGGACCTCCCACTGGGATTCTCCCCTTAGGATCTGAGGTTTGTCCTCTCTACTGAGAACAGCAACCCACTGGGGCCTGTATGGATTGAGGGGTGTGGTATGTGCAACCATGGGATCCTCTGAAGAGAAAATGCTTGGTCCTGGGAAAGCAGGAGTATCTAAATCCCCAACCAAGACAAAGGCATCTGAAATGGCTGGGAAGGGGCCTCCACCTCCATGCAGGACCTGGGTCCCTGTTATGCAAGGGGGCTTTTGTCCCTTGGCATCTCTGCTGGCTGAGCAACACTGGGATGCTCTGCCTCTTACAAAGGAAAAGGTCACCCCCACACTCCAGTCTCCTCCAAAGCTGAGGACTGTGGTTGGTTAATGGCATGTTCTGGAGTATCCCTAGCTGGTGTCCCAAAAGCTGGTGCAAGGAAGGAGCTTTGATCCTTCCGTCATGGGCTGAGTCCGTGTGGGGGTGCAGGCAGCAGGGGTGGGCAGAGGTGCCCTGCTATTGACTTTTCTCACTGAGAGCGGCGCTGCAGGACGGTGCCACGTTAAAAGGTGCTTATGAGAACGTAAGTGGAGACCTCTTACAGCCAGCCGCTTCCCTTCCCAGCCTCCCCTTCTCCAGGAGCATTTCTGAGGACGTGGGTCCTTCTAGGAAGAGCCTTTGGGAGAGAGTGTCCTGATTGTTGGGGTATCCGGATATAGGCATATCTGCTGTCCAGCACCACAGTATCCATATATAGGACACAACCTCGGTGGCTAGAAACTGACTGGTACACAGGGCGAGCGTTGGGTAAGCAGTCTAGGTTGGGAGGTTCTGGTCTTGGGTAGAATTGCTCACTCTCTTCTGGGCTCACCATTTCTGAAGTCCCAGTGGGTACATATGGTGTATGGGTGTGTGGCGGCACTGGCCTCTGGGTCTTGGGTCACCCCATGACGGTCGAGGCAGAAATGAGCAGTGTTTTTCTAAGTGTTGGTGGCTGCCACACTTGCTGACCGCCCGAGGGGCAGCAGAGCAGGTGGCCTGGCTGAACTCGGCATCCAAGAGAGTAAACCCTTGGCTCTGGGGCTACTCTGAGCAGTCACTTAGCAGAGGCCTGGTGATTCAGAAGGGTCCCATCTGCCTAGTGCTCCAGGAAATCTAGATACAGATCACTCCCAGGGAGGAGGAGTCAGCTCCTACCCTCCCCCTCCCAGGGTCACACAGCACCTTGTCTCCTACACTCTGCTGTGTAGGGTGGAGATGGGGGGAGCAGGTCCTGGGAGTCATGTACCCTGGAGAGTCTCAGAGAGCAAGGATCTGTAGCTCCCAGTGCTCCCCGAGACCTGACCCAGAACGGTCAGTGACGGCCTTGTACCAGGTATCCCCCCAGTCCCGTGGACTATCGGTCCCTGGCGTTACCTGCAGCGTTAGACCATCTGGGGCCTCTGCAGCCAGACATGGTGTGTGGGCTCACAGAGCCCTGCTCTGCTCTGAGGAGTGGAGAGGCCCTGCACACATGTAACAGCAACCTTAATCTGGATGCAATTAGAGGAGACCAGCCAAATACCCTGTGGCAGCTGTTACCCCAGGATTATTCCCAGCCAGCAAAAGGCATTAGGGTGATAATTCAGTCATTAGACTTCTAGCCTTCCCACCGCCAGGACATACAAATCACGGGTAATCAGCCCGCACACCGTCTCTTGGCCACAAGGCTTATTTAACCCATTTTTTAAAATGACACTTAATGCTATTGACCAAGCACGCCTGTGTGCGCATGCCCTGCCGCTAATGTCTGTGCTGACGACATCGCCTAATGTCATTGGGGCTCTGGTAAAGAAGGACACCTTTGGGATGCATGTGTGTGTGTGTGTGTGTGTGTGTGTGTGTGTGAGAGAGAGAGAGAGAGAGAGAGAGAGAGAGAGAGAGAGAGAGAACCAACAACACTGGTGAGGCATGATGCCTACCTTGGAAAGGGTCACTTACTCTCCACGTGGAGGGGACAGTGTTGGGGGAGGTGGCGGCAGCAAGAAGTTGGAGTAGAATGTGTGCTCCCCCGCCTGGGCCAGTGTCCTCACTGGGCACAGAGAAGACGCTGCTTCCCCAGACAGCTCTGCCTCCAGGTGCCAGCCAGGAGGCCTGGCTCACCTCTGCAGACAGAACTATGTGGTTACTGAGGGGGAACAGGTTAAATTCAGGAGGGGAAGATTTTGGTCTTGACTGAGTTTTTGCTACAAGTGGTGTGAAGCCCTTGATGGACAGGAGGGCAACAGCCCAGTGGAGGGTGGCCTGGAGCTGGTGCCTGGAGGGAGCTGGTGCCTTTGATGGCCCTGGGCGCGGAGAGGGCATGGCAATAAGGAAATGGGGAGCACTGTAGGCTGCATCAGGAGTCAGCTCCCGAGCGGTTCCTCTGTCCTCTTCCCCACATTCATGTTTTGTTGTGCCGTGGAGGCACTGTGTGGCACTTGGAGCCCACACTCATGCTAAGCGAGTGTGCTGCCCCACTGGGCGACGCACCCGACCCGTCTACTTCATGTTTGACAGAATTAATTCAGGTGGAGATCAGCCCCTCACAGTTGCAAGAGTCTACCTGTGGCCTCCCCTCTATGTGGACTCCTTTCCAGTGTAGTCAGGCTGGGGTTGTGAGGGATACCCTGGGCTGGGCAGACAGTGGGAAGGAGCCTGGCAGAGGTCTCTGGAGGTCACCCTGCCCAGGAGGGTGGAAAACTTATGCAGGGGTATAGCCTGGGTTCGTGACGGGCCAGGGCCTACCCAGCTGGGCCACCGAAGGAGGGAGGAGGACTCAGGGAAGCTGGCTAGCCTGAGGCTAGACTCGCCAGATCCCTGGAGTCCCTGAAGAGCCGAGCAGCCTCTGGACTTAGTCTTGTGTTTCTAAAAGGCTGAGATGTACTTTTGTTCTGCACTAACCTGGTCTACAAGGAACTACCCCAAACCTAAGAAGCCAGTGTCCTCCAGAGCTTCCCTGGCAGGGAGTGAAGGGTTCCCCTAGCCATTTCCTCACCCATAAAAGGAGAGCAAGGTTCTCCATCAGGGTCCTTCAAAAGACTGCTCTGGGGACTTGGATGTAAAGGCTGCCACAAGAGCGGCAAACCATGGCCCAGGGACCTCACCTGCCACTCAGGGAAGAAAGAGCCCACTGGCCTTAGCCTTCCGCAGCGGTGACCAGGAGGGGGGCTGTCCACTCCCGAGTGCTCCCCCGGGTTTGGAATCAGCAGACCCACGCCTCTCCCACGTCACCGCCTCCTGTGTGTCCTCTGCAGAGGGCAAGCCTCGGTGCCACCCACACCTACCGTGAAGAAAAGCGAGCCTCAAAGCCACCTCGTCGGTCTTGGCCTGCGCCTGTCTGTGCGCATGCGCACGTGCTCTTGCGTGGCCGGCCTCGCCCACAGCGGGGAAGATCCTTCCATGAGGACTCCCGTGCTTTTTCAGCAGCTGCATGCAGATACCTGCCACCACCAGGCCTTTAAATACATTGCATTCAGTTCCAGGTGGGAGGATAGCACTTCTGGCTCTCAGAGGTCAAGTCACGTGACTGTCTTTCTTCCACTTTTGGAGGATAAGGAAGACAGCCTTTTCTGTTTCTTGTTTTTAAAGTAATGAAATATCCCCATTGCTGATGTCTACGGCAAGTGATTCGGTTTCTCTGTTGTGTTGTTTTTTTTTTGAACAGTCCCCTTCCGGTCAAGGTCAGGACTGGTCACCATGACCCTTGTTAATCCTTACTCTCATGGATTCCACACAAAATAAATAAAATAGTATTGCCACACACATGGTCGGACGCCTTCAGAGAAGCCTAGTGAGAGTGGCTGGGTCAGACCAGGTCGGGCCTTTAGATGTGACCATTCTGTCTAGCTCCGTGGGAGCTCTGAGATCACTGGGGAGGCCTGGGGTGCAGAACCAGAAGGGTTGGTCAGCCGGCCCTGCTCTGGGAAGGCGGGGGTGTGGCCCAAAGTTTGTGCTGGGCCTGGCAGTACAGAGAAGTGGCTTGGAGAACTCTGGAGTGCTTTATGGGCCTCGGGACCTTTAACTCAGAGTCCATGGATCCATGGCTACCCATTGCCTGGGAACTCTAACGGTGTTTGACAGGGCCTTAGATGCCCCCTTCTATTTCGGGAAAAGCCTGAGTCATCCTGTGTGAACTTCCTTTGGGAGACAATCAGTATATTGAAACTTGGTGGGTGCAGGCTGGGCATTTAAAGGAAATTCAGGCATCACCAATGGGGTCTTGCTGTCTTAACCAGCCCTGGGAGCCAGTCACAGATCATGAAGCCGAGAGGTGATGAGAAGGTACGCAAGGGTCTGTCTGGGTTCTGTGGAAGTTTCTGGAACAAATGGGGTGGGAATTCTGGCCTTCACCTAAAGCACCCGTTGGAACTTTGAGCTCCTTCCACATGGCTTGTGTGTATGCTGGTGTGCCCTACAGAGACTAGAAGGGCCAGGGGGTGAGTAGCCTGATGGTCCCATGTCGAGAGTCTGCCCACCTTTTCTATCCGTCTGTCCTTGGTGTGGGCATATCCATGCCCAGTGTGCCCCGCTGAAGATTGGATGGTGCCAGCCAAGCCCAGAGAGTCAGCTCACGAGGGTGCTAGGGGCTATTTAGTTCCCAGTGGAGAAGCCTCTATCCACTTGGAAGCCAAACTCCGCTACCACTGGAGTCTGAGGTGCTGGTGGTGACCAGTGGCCAGAGGGACAGGAGGTAACCAGACAGGCTCTCAGCCTCAGCATCTCTGAGAACTGTGATGCCGTGGAGGGTGGCAGGGAGCCAAGGAACAGGAGTCATTTCTCAGGGAGGGACAGTCCACCCTCATAGGCCAGTCCCACAAGGGGCTGAGGCGTGTGATTACCCCCATTTTGAGCCACAGATTGGACAGTCATAGCCCACTGAAATAGGATGGACATATGTGGCACACATCCTACACGCTGAGACTCAAATGGACAAGGCCACCCACACCTCTACGCCTTCGGCGAGGCAAACCTTGAACTCCCCATCTGTACAGCACCTTGGGACCCCCTCTCCTGCAACCCCGAGCAGTAATGTTCATTACCTACCTCCCCACACCCCAGCTAAATCCTATCCCGGCCCTGTCTCTCCAGAGCCGTCCTGATTTTAAGGGCTCCACCCCCATTGCCTCACAAGCCAGGAGTCCAGAAAAGCTGACCCGTTCACAAAGCATACCCTGAGCTCCACACTGACCCCTCGCCACCGAACCACCCTTTCTTAAGCCCAAGTTCTGTCCGTGCTTTATCTGGGCTCTGGTTCCCAGGCACCACCACACCTGTGTCCCACCCTGGCAGAGAAAGGGCATCTCAGCAGATCCTTCATGATGAGGAGACCCCAGACTGGCTCTTTTTCTATTACTGAGCAACTGCCCTCCAAAAGGACCAGGCCAGAGGATACCTGTCACTGGCGTGACCTGTGACATCCAGAGTCTATAGCATTCCTTCATTTCAGAAGGGATGGCTGGTTCCCCCCCTCTCCTCCTGTGTCCTCTCTCTCTGCATCTCAGGAGAGTTACAGTTCTCTGGGTCCTGTGTGTGTGTGAGCTGGGGAGGGAGGGGAGGCAGTGATTTAAGCCCCATATAAAAGTTGCTTATATCGAAACGGGAGCGGAGGTGTCAGGCCAGACTCTTCTGGTTCTCCGACCCCAGGCAGAAGGCGATGTCACGTTGTCAAGGATGACAGAGACTTCTGAGTCTGTGATGCTGAGAAGAGGAAGCATGAGGACCCAAGAGTCCCCAGTTGGGACTCTGGCCAGCCACCCTCTGTCACAAAATTGGAGTGCCCACTGAACTGAGACGCATTTGGGAGAAAGTTCACTTGTCCCTGGCCATAAGCAGCCATGCACAGATGCAATAGAAAAATACATCAAGGCCAGGGGTCTCCTGGCTGCAAGGCAATGGGGAATGAACAGCACAGCAGTGGGAGCGGCAAAGGGCCAGGAGGGGGCGGGCCCTCCTGGTAGGGTGAGAGACCAGGGCTTTGCGTGGTTCAATTAAGAGCTGTGACTAGCACGCAACACCATCTGCAGGGGGGAAGCAGAGGATGAGAGCAACGCATAGTTAACAGAAGACACCAGAAGGCAAAGGGCAGACTTACTTAAAAGGAAGGCTGCGAGGGAGACAATGTTGCTAAGTGTTCATTGCAGAGGTAGACCGAGAGTGCGCACTCCACACAGCTCTTTTAGAGAGTCCTGGACAGAGACTGGCGCCTGCAGGCGGCACTGCCAGCGAGGGCAAAGGGAACCTACAGGTTGTCCTGTCCCAGAGACATCCTGTCCATCTTCTCCCAGAACCCCCAACTCTGAGTACAAGCTCTGGGTGTGGCTTAGCCAGGCCCAGGAGAGGTTGATGCCAATGGAGGCTCCACCCACTAGCCCACAAGGTCCACCCACATGTTGAGATGCTAGGTGAGGACCCTGGCTTCTAAACTCAAACTGCTTCCCCATGTTTCTCTCCACGAGGGAATCCAGTTTACTTTTAAAAAGTGAACTGTGCTGAGGTCTGCCATTAGCACGTCTCAGGGAGGCGGTGGAAGGACGGATCAATCTGCTTGACAAGCCCAGGCTGAGACCCTCTCTTCTGCCCACCTCCTGCCACCATCGCAGACTGTAGCAACAAGGTACGGAGCCCACAGACCACCCGGGTGTCTCTCAAAAGCAGGCTCAGGTCTCTTCCACCAGAAGCTTAGGCTCTCATTTCCCCAAAGCCAACACAACTGGTGGATTCCTGGGAAACGTCCAGCTGTGCCAAATGTTTCATTTAGATGGCGCATTCCCCCCCTCTTGCGTCTTTCTGTTTGATCGGCTACACACAGGACTGCCCGCCTCCGGCACACACGCGTAAAAGAAGTTTCAAGGGTGTGATCAGTGTCCCTGAAGTGGGGAGTGGGGCTGGTTGCACAAGTGTCCAGGGGGCCTGGATGCTTCTAGGTGAGATCTGGCAGTTCCACCAGGGATGGGATCCAGATAATGAGGATGTGGCTAGGACAGATGTACCTGCAGGGAGGCTGAAAGTGAAGGTCCTGCTTCCTGCCTGGGCTCCCCCTTCTCCTTTCACAGTGGTCATTGGCGCCCCCCCAGGGTGCTGCAGATTTTCAGGCTGAGCAAAAGCCCACAGCCCCCCCCTCAAGACTCAGGTATAGCGCGGTTGCTAGGGCATCGCCAAAGAGGACTAAAATTCCACTGTGGTTCACTAAACAAGCCTGGTCCTGGGATTTCTGCTCAGAACCTCTATCCTGAGAGAGATGAGTTTGTGTGTGTGTGTGTGTGTGTTGGGGCGGGGCAGGTTACAAGGAGCACTGGGTCTCTCCCCAACCCCCCAGTTCCCAGAGTTCCATAGAGCTCACTTCATTGAGGGAGCTAGGCAGGAGGGGCACATGACCAGGAAGAGGTCTAGATGGGTTACACCAGCCTCCTTTGCCCCTCCTCAGTTCCTGTCCGCTTGATGGATGCCAGTCACACTTCAGCACAAGACAGAGAGCATGCTGGGATTCAACAGCTGTTCAAACCTGCAAGGCCTGGACCTCTTACTAACCCTGGCATCTGGGAAGGGTCAGGCAGGGTCGGCACCCAGAGCCCTATCTGATCTGAGAGTATAGAATGGTACTTGGACACAGCAAGACACAGCATCTTCCCGAGGAACCTTCGACGGCTTTTCTAGGCTTCCACAGAAGAGACTGCCTGCCCCCACCATCCCACACTCAGCTCTGCAGAGACCCTGGTAGCGGCTTCTGATTTCATACCCAGTGCGTGCATCCTACCTTGCCCACCATCACACGCCCCACCCAATGGCCACTGTGTGAAGGGTGCCTACAAAGTACGGAGCAGGGATCCTGAAAGTGGGAGTGTGTAGGGCAGCAGGGGGACTGGGCCTTCTTGAGCTGGGAGCCTGGGGAGGGGAGGAGAACCATCAATCTAATCATAACAGGTGCATTCTGGGTAAGTATGAATAACTCATGATGCAGGAAATTGGGGAGAGTCTAATTACAAGGATCCTGCATAAGCCTACAGCACTGAGAGGAAACCCACAGCACTCTGGAGCCTGAAGGTATCCGAAGACCTTCCCTTCCAGGAGGAAGCCAGGCCTTTGACTCCAACCCTCTCTGAATCTGCCTAACCCTGTTTTAAGCTCCACCCCCAGGAACCAGCTGCAGCCAGGACATCCTGCCCCCAGAGGACCTTCCCTGTCTGTCCTTATGGAACCCGACAGTCACATTCCTGTAGTCACAGAAAAGAAACACCTTCGGCCTCAAAGAGTGCCAGGTGTCAGGAGCTGCCATTGCCTGTCCCTGGGAGGGATGAGCAGCTGTGCACAAAGCTGCTGAATGACACCATCAAACTGGACCTCTTCCTGCCCCTGCATCAGGTCGTCTCCTACACCAAGGGGCTCTAGGCAGCTATCTTGAGAACCGCGTCCTCATGGACTCTGGAGTTGGGCCTGTGCCTGTCCTCGTGGCTTGGACAGTTGTCAGCCCATGGGGGTCTCTTCTCAGGCAGAAGCACAAACATCCTTAAAATTGGAACTATGGTCGCTCATAAGAGGCAGTGGTATTCTTTGGCCCAGATAGCAGGACAAGAAGCCTGGACAAAACAAGCCAGCCCCAGAGCCTCCTCGGTCAACTGATGCTTAGCCTGGCCTGGCTCTGGCTCAAGCTCTGCCTTAGCCCCTGGGGATGAAGCCTGTATGGGGAATACTGCCTTCTGCATCTGAAGAGTGGCATTGGTGGGTGGCTCCTTCTTTGAGGCAGATGAGTACCTCTCTGCAGATGGCTGCCTCCAACACCTCACACCAGGTACTCTCCAGGGCAACACTCGCAGGAGGGCACACGGGAGTATTCAAAAGACCTTGGAAATATCCAACCGCCATTGACTGTGCCCCTGGGAATGACTAGCGGGGAGCTCACCAAACTGACAGAATGGCCTTGGAGATCACACCTGCCCTCTCTGGGCCTCAGATGCCACCTTTGTATAAGAGGCATATTTGTGCCTGCGGCAGCCTCTTGGTTGTTTGCAGAATAATAAATTAATAAACTAGGGCCCTCCTGAGGGGTCAGCAAATACTGTCTGATTGGAGGAATAGCACCATCAATATGGACACATTCCAGGGTACACAGATCATAAAAGAGACAGAGATATGTTGATAAGATTGGCCTTCAGGCATGGAATCTGCTTAAAGACCCCTGGGAGCTGGGGGTGGAGCTCAGTTGGTAGAGAACCTACCTGGCATGCCCAAAGCCCTGGGTTTGATACCCAGTGCACACGAACTAGGGGGGAGGGAGGTGGGGAGTGCACCTCTAATCCCAGCAATTGGGAAGTAGAGGCAGGAAGATCAGAAGTTCAAGATTATCCTCAGCTTCATATCAAATTTGAAACCACTCTGGTCTCTATAAGACCTTGTCTGAAAAAAAAAAAGATTAAGAACTCCCTCACAACTCCCCAGCCGAGTCTGTTTGCAGACCATCAAGGGACATTGGGGAAGGTGGGAGATGCTTTCTACTCTCTGCCAGGCCTAAGAAGCATCTACATATGGACAGTAATGGCACCTGGCTCTCCAACTTGCTTCAAGAACACAGAGAACGAAGTCATAGCCAGGGGACTAGAGTCTGAGTCCTTGAAAAGTCCTCTGGGGAGAGAGAGAGAGAGAGAGAGAGGCTGGATGAATTTCTCCCTAAGTGTCTCCATCTGTTGCTAAAATTCTTTCCCGGGGGACCCATAAACAACATCTACCCCTCCTTCTAAGCAGGCAGGATCCCACTGAAGTTCTCTCTGGGGAACCAATGAGTTTACTGGGCTTTCTAGAGAGCACAGACAAGGGGTTACCTCAGGGGTGTGGGTGTTCCTTCCCCAAAAAGCCAGTCCTGGGAAGTCTTTACACTGGGAAGTCTTTACTTAGCAGAGATGGTGGCTTTTCCGTAGCTACATGGCTAGAGCCCGCCTCCCTTAGTCTTCCTTGGCCTATATACTCTAGCCCTTCCCATGCACAGTTGGGGTGGTGCTGCATGCAGTATTAGGGAGCGGCTGGATACTCAGGTGACCCTGCCCAGCCCTCAGGAGGGTGGTATAAACCATCAACAAACCCAGCTGAGATGATCTTTTGCAAGAGAACACAACCGAACTCCCCAACGTGGCTATTGTTTGGCTAGGAGGCTTGTCAAGCACAATACTGTCCCATGCCTCCACCACCACAGGCTGAGGCAATCTGATCACAGGCATGAGAAGGGGTGTGACCCGGTTCAGGGTCGGGAAGTCTGTGTGCACTGGTCATCCTTCTTTGGCAACCTTTGGCCACCCGTACCTCTAGGGTGTCTCTCAGATGAGCAGAGGGGGCAGAGTGAGGCATGGTGTGGTCGCTCAGCTCCAGTTCATAATCAAACCATTGCAGGGACAAGGACCCTGCCCAGCAAGGGGTGAGGACAAAGAGGGGTAGAATGGGAGATCTCTCAGACCTAGAAGGCCACCAGAGCCTGACCCAGCCAGGAACACTGCCACCCTTTATGACTCTGAGACATTCAGGTCTCCAATGGTGCCATCCTGTGCCCAGAGAACCCTGCTCTGGCTGGGGTGGTGGTGCATGAGAGCAAGAAGGCCCTGGATATAAACTTGATCCTTCTTCTGAGTGGTGCTGGTCCCAGCAGGGGCAGAGCCTCACATGTGGTGTCATTATGTCTTTCCTAAACTGATTTAATTCTCAGCCAAGGGGCAGAGGTGTCAGAGTTAGCAAGTGGCCCTGATGGGCTTCGGGAGTGGCCACCAGGGAAGGACCTCCCTGGAGCCTTGTAGGGACTGAAAGGTTCTTAGGAGGAGGGGGGTCTCATGCCCTGATTGGGGTGGGGGGGCTGCTGGTTTCTGGCTTCTATTCTGAGGAGAGCCTTAGAGACATGAAGAGTGACAGGGGCTCTGACCAGGTGACCCCCACACTGGGGGAGGGACAGACTGGGGCCCCAAGCCAGCAGACTGGAATGCCTCGGGGCCTTGGTTGGCAGAACTCACTGGCTGCCAGCCAGCAGCCCCCATCCCCACCTCAGCCACACACAGGGGTGAAGGACAAGACTGCGTCTTGAAGTCCAGCTGCCACCTGCCCTCAGGAAGAGCCAGAGAGCCAGAATAGGAGCTTACGGATCGCCAGCACTGGCGAACACAGGAGACAGGATCCTCAGGATGGCATTAGCCTACAAAATGAAGGGTTAGGGACATACCTGGGACCATACAGAACCTAGACGAGAATTCTCAGTCTCTCCTCGCCACGGCCACGAGAGGGAGGGCTGTTCTCACCCCCATCTCCCAGACTGGGAAACTAAGTTACCAAGAGACTAAGTGATTTGCTGTGGTTGTGCCCTTGACTAGCTGGATTCAAATCGGGGCAGATTTTCAGCACAAGAATAGGTGTCCCTGGAAAAACTGACCAATCCTGGGACCTAAACCCGAAGGGAAGGCAGCTTCCGTGAGGTCGCTTGGAACTGGAAGAAGAAATGGGACCATCCCCACTGAACTTTGAGTTGGGTTCCCCAGGGAGTAACAGAGAGAGAGGTGTTCAGATGGGCATGGGAGACCAAGCGAGAAGCCTGGAGGCCGGCTGCCACTGTCCGTACCTATCAGACGGCCCAAGAGACAGCCTCAGGGACCAGAATAGCGCAGTCAGATGGGATCCCAGAGCCATGGCTCCAAGCTCAGATCTTAGGAATGACAGCCATCCCTGTGCCTCAGTTTCCTGTCTATACTGGATGCAGATAGGATACAGGGTAGTCAGGGAGTGAGTAGCTGCCAACTTAAGAGTTGGAGACAGACTCTGGACTAGTGCCAGCTCAGGGTCCTGACCCCCCCATCGGGCATAAGATGTAAAGAAAGATAGGCACAGCAATCCACGGAGCTGCTGTGGGGGTGGAGGGGCTGTTCCTACCCTGGTCTCTGCTATCTCAGGTCCTTGAACCTTCTATTCTGTTTTGTAATTGGTTCAAGAGGCCCAGCTGCTTTTCCTTCCTCCCTCCTTATCACTGGGACACGCAACTCTACTACAATGGCTGATTGTGCTCCTCCCGGGTGCGGCAGAACTGCTGGACACCCCCCAGCCCTCTCTCTTTCTTTGATGGCTTTAGGACTATAATGGATCCCATTGTGATTCATTTTTTCAGGTGACAGTATGGCCCCTTGAGTCGAAGGGCAGTGGGGGCTTGGGAGAAAGTGGCAGAGGAGCCTTCACCCGACCCTGAAGGTAACCAGGGAGGCGAGAGAAGCCTCCTGTCTTTTGGAGGCATCTTGCTTCCTGACTGTGTTTACAATGTTCAGTTTCTTGTTAGGCAAAAATGTTTCTTTTTTTATTCAGTTTTGATCACCTAGAATAAGTTGGTAACTATCATCCCCACCATGGCAGAACTGATGTAGATTCTTCTGGGTAGGAAGTGGCAGAAGCAGTCAGATAAATACCTCTGGGGCATCGCCTGCTGCTGCTGTGGGAGTTAGCATCCGTGTCCTGCAGTCAGAGACTTGGACTTGTGCTGATCCAACCCCTGTGGACCTGGTGCCTCATTCTGAGGAGGCCAGCTCTGTAAATAGGTCAGGTGGAATCCAGCCAGCCAGGGGGTGTGACCACAAGCAGAAGCACTGGCTGGGCCTCTCGAGCTATCTCTGGTCACCAGCCTGACCCCTGGAGAGAGTTCTCCTTCCCCCCAGAGTTCTAGGTGCCACCTGCTACTTCAGCCCATCCAGGGGCACTTCCTGCCTCACAAGGCTTCTAGAGAAAACCCCACAGGGGAATTTCTCAGAATGTGTTCTGCAGTTGCTGCTGCTGGGAGGGAGTTGGCAATGATCCAGAGGACTTGGCAGGGGCCCTGGTGGCTTGGCCAGAATAGGGCAACCATCCAGGTTCCAGTGCCTGGTGCAGGAGGGAAGAGACTGCCACTGACTTCTGCCTCCCTGCTCCTTGGTGCCTGTCTATGCAGGAGCCTCTGCCACTGGCCAACACCGGCTAATTAAGAGCCTGGTGGCAGAATTTAACATCATGCCTGCCCAGGACAGAAACAGCAGAAGAAAGCAACATCTTCAGGGACTTGGTGTTGATCAGCTCCTGCTTCTTTGTCTGCTGGGTTCACTGGGCCTTCTGGTGTGGTTACACTGAAGAGAGTAAACTTGTGGCTACCCTCGATTCCCCACCAGCAGGGCATTAGCTAGGAGACCTTTCTACAGCCCTAACCGCTAAACCTCCACACGCAAAGAGGACGCTGAGGCCCACGGGATAGAGTATCCTCCTGCTTTGGGTGGGGAGCTCCTATCAGACTACAGGACAGGCAGGAAACAGCCTTTACAGGAGGGTCTGTCTGTCTTGGATACAGGGACAGGCTCAGCCTTTCAGAGACAGAGCATATAATCTGGGAACTGATGAAAGGTCCCCGTAGTCGCTCAAGGAAAGGACCCAAGAGCCAATGAGCTCCCATCCATGAGCAGCACAGGGAAGCTCAGGAGGCTCAGGAGCCTACCTAGCAGGCTCAGGGTCTACCAGGTGACTTTGGAAAGCCCTGAAAGCTCAGCTTAGACCTGTGGGAATTGCTGCCAAGAGGGGTCCAGGGCCTGAGGGAGCCAGGAGACCTGTTTGTATCATGCCAGAGCTGCTAGATGGAGCCAAGTGTGATGAGGCAGGGGGCTGGCCCAAAAGGAGGCTTTGCAGAGTAAATACCCAGGGACCTCTTCAGCTCATGGCCAACTGCAGGCAGATGGTACAAACAAAGTGCGGAGTATACAGTGGTGTTCAGGGGCCACCGTGGCAGGCGGTGTCTGCTGGGAAGGCTTCCGAGGGGAGGCTGCTTTCTCGCTGGTGAGAGATATCTCAGCACTTCGTTGCAGTTACGTTGTTTTTAGGAGCGTGACCAGACCACCTCTGCCAAGACCAGAGCTGGTAGGTCACCTGCTCTCTTGCCTTCTTCATATTTCTGAAAGATCGATGTATTTTGTCTTACGTGTACCGGCATTTCGCCAACATTTATGTGCAGCACATGTGCGCCTGGTGCCTGTGGAGGCCAAACGAGGGCATCCTATCTCCTGGGGCTGAAGTTACAGATGTTGGTGAGTCTCTGTTGCTGCTGGGTATGGACCCCAGGTCTTCTGTAAGAGCAACAAGTGGTCTTTACTCCTGAGCCATCTCTCCAGCCCCTGGGGAGCTCACTTCATAGTCTCACCATTTTCAAGTGTCAATTCAAGACACTCAAGCACATCCAGGGTTGCAGGCCATCACCTATCTACCTGCAGAGCATTCCCGTCACCTGAAAGGAAACTCGTCCCCATGGGGCAGTCTGCCTCATTCCCACCACTCTTCAACGCCTGTCCACCCATGTTCTGGACAGTTCACACCCCGCGACTTTTTGTTTGGCTTCTTTTGGAGGTGGGTGTGTGGTCTATGCATGGACACGTGTTTGTGTGTTTGTGCACAAGTGTGTGGAGGCCATGGGTCAATGTCACATGTCTCCATTTGTGTTCCCCATCTCATGTTTTGAGCCTAGAGTTCACAGATTGGGCAAGACTGGTTGACCAGCATGGCCAGTGGTTGCCCTGCTTCTGCCTCCCCAGCAAAAGGATGACAGATTTATGTAGGTTCTGGGAATTCGAACTCAGGTCCTTGTGCTTGCGTGGCAAGCCCGTGGCTGAGCCAGGTCCTCTGTGGGTTGATAGTGTTGATGTTTTCAGTGCACCACATGCGCGCCTGCTGAGCACAGAGGCCAGAAAACAGCTTTGGATCCCCTGGAACTAGAGTTACAGATGGCTGTGAGCCCCCCTATAGGGGTGCTGGGAATTGAACCTGGATCCTCTGCACTAACAGTTAATGCTCATAACCATAGGGTCACTCACCAGAATTATTGCTTTTGCTCCTTTTTGTTGGTCTTGTTTTTTGCTTGCTTGTTTCTGAGACAGGGCTTTTCTGTGTAGCCCCGGCTGTCCTGGAACTCGCTCTGTAGACCAGGCTGGCCTCGAACTCAGAGGTCCACCTGTCTCTACCTCCAGAGTGCTGGGGCTAAAGGTGTGCGCCACCACTGCCCGGCTGCTCTTGTTCTTAGTTTGTGGTTCTGGGGGTGGAATGGGCCTTGCACAAGTACTCTACCACAGAGCCACTTCCCAGCCCCTCCTGCGGCATTTCTTAGAGACATGAAAAGAGCCAAGAGAAGACACTCGGACTTTGGGGCAGGCAGGAAGGGCCTGGAACCTCTAGTGTGTTTGACTCTGTTTGAACTGTGTGTTTCCAGCTGTACCTCCTGCCTCAGTTTCCTTACCTGTAAGATTGACGTAAGAGTGCCTACAAGAGGGTCACTATGCTGAACACAGTGTCTGTCACTGGGCGAACCCGGGCATTTTAGGTTCTAATGTTCCAGGGTCAGGGGTCAGGCTGATGTGGGGTGACAAAGAACTGTGAGCCTGATTCTCTGGTGGGTACGGTGCACAGGGGTGACTTTACACAAAACACACACCTGTTCCAAGGCTATGTCTGCCCCATCTAGCTTTCAGAACATTGAGCCTCAGTTTCCCCACCTATGGAATGACTTCTAAGAGCCCACGGCATGGTTCGCGGCAGAGACGGGGGCACTTAAGAAAATGTTTTCTATTGCACAGCTGTGAGGACCAGGGCGAAGGAGATGGAAGACGTTCCAGTTCAGGGTAGCAAGGCATGAAGGGAAAGTTTGTACCCGGGGGCAGGCAGGAAGGGCCTGGAACCTCCACTGTGTCCTCTGGCTACCCGCAAGCTTTAAACAGGTGGCTGGATGCCTCCCGTCCCGCCTCCCCTTCCCAGCGATCCATCAGCTCAGCTATTACTGTCCAGAGCCAGCTTGTGGCTGTAAACGCTCGGAGCCCCCCCCCCCAAGTCACCCAGGTTTTATGTTGTAAGAACACTGTGGGGCATCTCAAACACACCGCTAATGACAGGCATCATGAAGCAATAAAAGCGATAGTGCTGGTGGGCAGGGGGCTGGTCGGTGTGGCGGGGGTCCGGAGGGAAGGGCTGGGACTGCCATCCCGGTCCTGCTTCCTTGGCAGCTGGCTGCAGGAGCTCTCTGAGAATTGATTAGTGTTGGACGTGCCTGACCTTTTTGCCCTTGAAAAATTGCTTTTGAGCAGCTGAGGCAATAAAAGTAAATTGATTCGGAGAGGGCGAGGATGAAATTTGCGTTAGGTGAGGAGCAGGAGATAAACGCTCGCCTGTGATGTCAGCACAGCCACCCCCAGACTGGGATCACTGGAGGGCAACCCTGGGGAAGGGGCAGTTGGCAGGGCACGGCCTCTGCATCGTTTGCTTGTGTGCAGTGGAGAAGGAAAACCGATAGCGCGGAGAGCAGCAGGGAAGGAATGAGAAACAGGAAGAAACTGAGAGAGAAGAACCTGGGCCAAGGGATGGAGCCAGGAGGGGTTGGAAGAGGCACCTGAGGCCCCCAATGGTGAAGAGCAGGACAAAGGAGACCCAGAGAAACAGCCGGCCACTATCCTGTCAGTGAGTGCCCAGGAAGCTTTATGCTGTCCCCATTTCACAGAGCAAGGAAATGAGTCCCAGAGGGATTGAAAAGCCACTCAAGGCCATGTGGAGCCTCTCTGAAGTCAGGCTGGGGCTTCAGGAGGGAGCCTTCCCCACGAGCTGCAGTAGTAGGGTGGGGTGTTCTTCAGTTTTGGGATATGCAGGCGCAGAAGATTGGCACCATGGCTGGGGGGGGGACAGAGTAGTGGGACTGGGATCCCATCCTACCAGTCCTGGCTTGTCCACGCCCCTCCCTGAAGCTCTGCCCTGTCCTCACACAGGGACCTGGCGAAAGGACCACAGCTCCTACCTGCAGGAGCTGAGACGGCACACCGTGCCAAAGCTTGCTCCTGACTTGGAACCCTGCATAGCTGGGCCCAGCACTGCGGAAAGCTGTGTCTCAGTTCTAAGGCTGTTCAGAGCCTGCTTCCATGCATGACTCCAATGCGAACCATTCTCCAAGTTCATGGGCCGCACACCTGCACTTGGTACTCTTGAGGTTTGAAACCGCTGATCCTGTGGTTTTTGCATGTTTGAATAGATACTAAATAGGTCTGTGTCCTAACTGGTTTATACCCTGCTAAAATGCAGGGTCCCACAGGGAAGAGGGACCCAAACAAGATGAGTGACAGCAACAGCCTTGGACTCCATGGGTGGTGGCCACAGGGTCTGGGAGGAATGGGCCCCACCAGGCTTAGGCTATCCATCTCCCTCTGTGTGGCTGCTGGCCTATGACCACCTAGGGGCTCCCCCAGCAACTTCAGCAAGGGGCCTCCCAGACAGCTCTGGGGCTAGCACTGTGGTTTCCGTTCACCGTCTGTGCCTTGACATCACCGTGTCCTTACCATTACCTGAGACAGGAGTGTCTGAAACACACACACACACACACACACACACACACACACACTCTCTCCCTCCTAGGGGCAATGCAGGCCATGGGGGTGGCAGGTTGCTGGGAGACACTCCTGTTGCCAAGGAGACATTGGAGCACAAGCCCCCCTGGGGAGCTGAGACCCATGCTGTGTGAGGGTAAGCAGTGAGGAGGGGTGGGCCTGGCCAGGTAAGATCGCCACTCCGAGTCTCACCCACTGGAATAGGAAAACGGCTGGAAGCCCATCTGCTCCTCCAGGCTTCAGGGGTGAGTACGGGTGCACTTCAGAGGGAAGGCAGAGGTGGGTGCCTTCGTGTTCCCACTCAACCTGCGCCACCCAGGCTCTCCTTTCCTGCAGAAACCCCAGGAAGATGGGGAGAGGCCTCATCTCGGGGAAGCAGGTGCTGCCTTTCAGGGAGACAGAGGCAGGGTGGCTCCATGGCTTGCGTGGGTTTTACCGCTAGCATCTGCAAGCTTAGGGTGGAACCCAGACCACTGAGATTCAGTCTCTCTTGCTCCTCCTCTTGGTAACTCAGCTCCCTGGTGACCAGAATGGGCTTCTTTTCTGGGCATGCTTAAAGAGGAGGCTGAGGATCAGAGAGCAGGACCTGCCCTGGGTAAGGCCTGGCGCAGCGCCACAGGTGGGTGCGCAGAGGTCGGTGGAGTGGGGGAGTCATGGGCAGTGACCTTGGGGCAGGCTGCTAGGTGCAGCTGGACCTGCTCTGCCTGGGCCTTAGCAGTTTCACACCCATCCCCTAACAGCATGGACAGCTGTGGGCAGGGCAGGTGGGGCTAGGCCAGGCTGGGCTATGGTGGACTCCGGTAACAGGGTACCCAGCCAGGAGTGGTCAGGGCAAGAGAGCTACGCACAGTTGGAACTGAGTGCAGACACCGCCTACTTCTTTACTGAGCTGGTCTGGGGCCTGGCAGAGGCCACTGTCGGAGGGGTCCTGACAAGTCGCCTCAGCCTATGGCTCCTACCAAGAGATCACAGAAAGTTCTGGCATGGATGTCCTAGATGTCAGGAGTCCTGTCTCTCAAATGTGGACAGAGGGGGAGCCAGGAGAGTCCTCCTTTCTCAGAGTCACTCAGTGGTTTCCAGGTGGCTGAGATAAAATGCAAATCTCTCTGAGCAGGCTGGAAAAGAGAGGCTGAGGAGAGTTGCTCTCAGATGCCAACGGGGCCCCTGTGGGTTCCGGCACGCAGTTTTGTTTTCCTGGGGGCCTTCCCTTTTTAAATAGCTGGGGTCAAAACCTCCTGCATGCTAGACAAATGATCACTCGGTGGGCCACATCAATGTCAAATCCAGGGACAGAATGACAGCCTCATACCAGGAAGGAAGGATGTCCTGGTGGCATTTGCTGAGGCATGGGAGAGGCATTCCAGGCACGTCACAGGCGAAGCTGAGCCTGCCAGTGTGGAAACAGGTCTGACCTGTATGCTACCATCCAGTGTTCCCCGAGTGCCTGCTGCCCACACTGGGGACTCCCTGCAAGCAAAGTAGAGGAGAAAGGGCCCTGCTGTCTTGCAAGAACAAGTGACATGCTCTCTCCCTGGGGAGAAGCATGTTGTGTCACAAGACCAGGTGGTTCTTGTCTCATCCCTTTATGTTCTGACCTCTAGTTAGAGCACAGGCTCCAAACTGCCAAAAATCTACTACCCCAAACCACCACTTAGCCACCGATCGCCAATACCAGTTAATATGGGGGTTCACAAAATATCTGCAGTCTCAAAGGGCCTTCGTGTGACAGGAAACACTCAGCAAAGCAGTTCCACAGAGACAGAAAAGTAGATGGACGGGGTTTGCCCTGAGGGGTTGGGGAAGCAGGGGGAACAGGGAATGGCTGCTAACAGGCACAGGGCTGCTTTGGGGAGCTAATAGTATGTTCTGGAATTGGATTACAGGGCAGCTGAAAATTTTTCAAAAACAATTGACTTTTTTTTCATTCTAGAGAAGAATTCACAGTCTGCTGTCTTACCTTGACAAAGCTGTTCCGTGTTTAAGCGTCCTGGGGAAATGTTGCTAAGGCTAGCATCACTGGGTGCATTTACATCTCAGCCTCATTAAACATGTGCGCACAGATGCGCATTGTAAAAAGACCAGCAGGAAATACACCGGACGCTAGCACCAGCTTTGTGTGGGTAAAAAAAAAAAAAAATCATAGAACATATTATGTGCAAACAGCCAGGGGGCAGGATCAACCCAAAGTCCACTGGTTGTGATGACGTCTAAAGCCAAGCCCCTGGACCAGCCCCTCTTTGCCCCAGGCCAGTCCTCTGACTCACAGCAGAGGCACCAGGCAGCCAGGGTCAGCTCCTCCCTGGGGAGGGAATGCTGCAAGGCCGGCAGGGCAGGCAGGGCAGCAGGCAGGGTAGGTGTGGTGGGCAGGTTGCCTGTGGGCTCCACGCTAGCCAGCTACCTCAAGGCAGGTGGAGCTTGGCACCCTCCTTCTTTTAGAGACCTGCCCTAGTAGATGCAGCCTCAGCAGGGTTTCCACGTGACTGGCCAGGCAGCAGCACCTGGAAGAGGAAGCTCATCAGGGCTAGCAGGAGGGCCGAGCCCAACTCCTGCTCTGGGCCCTGTCAAGCCCTCAACCCCTGCTCCTAGCTTCCTATCCATCCTGACCTGCTCCCTGCACCTTCAATTCCACCCAGAGGACATCCATCCCAGAACCCTCAAGGGTCAGCAGGCCCTTTCCCCTCTGTTCTCTGCCTCCCTCCTGGCCTTCGACCTTGTCCTTAACCCTCTCAGCTTCTACCATTTTTCACTGTCGCCTCCCTGACCAGCCACCTGAACACACACACACACACACACACACACACACACACACACAGGCTTTACAGATACACAGTGGGCAGATGGATGGACGGACGTGGAGTGTGTGATGGAGTCCTGCAAGTCCCCTCTGCTGGCAGGAGGCACTTGTGACCTTGTAAGGCAAAGTGCAAATGGTGGGGTCATCACCGCTGCCGGTGCAGCCTGAGTCACTTGGTTATTCCTGACCAGGAAGCCATCTGAGGTTGGAGTGGAGCTGGGACTAGGAGGCAGAGAGCCTGGGGGAGGAGGGTTGAGAGGGGGTGTGGTGAGGACCATTAGCAAAGGACTTCAGCCTTGGAGGGAGCGGGAAAGTGTCAGAGGCTGGGGCAGGGGTTCCCAAAGGCAGTGGGTTAGCCCCCTAAAGCCCCCAGAAGGCAGGGGGCTGTCCCTGGAGTTTGTGGATAGAACTCTGGACACAAGGCTTGGAGCCAACAGGCTAAGGCTGACCTGAGGGCTCAGGGCCTCTATATATCACAGGGTCAGTCTCCAGATCTGGGACAACTAGGGACAGAGATGCAGAGAGTCCCAGTGCCTGAAGCCACTCAACACCCATACAGCCATCAGTGAGCCCCTGCTCAGTCCCCGGCTACACAGGCAGCAGGATGTGACCACGAATAAGGGCCAGCGATTAGACCTGATACCGCAGTCATCCCAGGCAGCAGAGAGGAAGGGCAGTCCTGCTGTTCCCAGAACCCGAGGGAACCCAGCCTGTCACAGACATGGCCAGTGGTGTGCACTGGACCGGAAGAGCTGGGCTGGCAGAAGCTCTGGGGTAGATTGGTCACAGGCACACTTCAGCACCGAGATATAACTGGAGGTGGTGACGGACCCTGGAAACCAATTATTTCCTGAGGCTGGGTGTCCTCAGCAGAGTTGCCTCCCATCTCTGATCCTGTAATATAAGGTTAAAAACATTGATGTCTCAGGGGTTTGTAGGACCTATCAGGGTGATAAGGTGTGAGCTTGGGGTCTGTGCCTAACACACACCAGCTGTTATCCTTCTGGGTGGTTGACTAAGTCATGAGTGTCACTGACCAATCCTCTGTCCCCAGGGTCTACCCTCAGGGGCGAGTCTCCTCCAGTCTGCACACTCGACCCTGATCCCTTTAGATAAGTAGCAACTTCTTATCCATCTGGAAGGTTCTGCCCCAGGCCTTTGTTGACTTCATAGGGCTTCCCCTTCATACTTTGCCCGCTGTGTCCCCTCTTCGAGATTTGGTAGCCCCCAGAAGAGCCCTTGCCGGTATGATAACCAAGCTGGTGTCTTCCGCGTCCTGGAGGTCAGAACAGGGCGGCTATGTAAGGGTCCACTCCAGCTCTGTCCTTGGGCTTCTTACTTCCTGGAGAGGCCTGGCCAGCAGGAAGAGACAGAGAGGAGGCAACCAGGTCTGCTCTGTGGAGTTAACCCTTCTATTTTCCCTCCTTCCTAGAGGGCAGGGGTAGCTGTTGGGATGATCATTTTAAGCTGTGTTGCTTTTGTTTATGTTGCGTTTGTTTAACGCTGCGAAGCTGTGATTCGTTGCCGGTGAAAGGATAGGCGGGGCTGGCAGGCAGAGAGAATATAGATGATCGGCCAATAGCGAGGCAGGAGAAAGGATAGGCGGGGCTGGCAGGCAGAGAGA